>PVJS01002682.1:0-82060 GCA_004027185.1 Glis glis
CCCCTCCCCAACTGAATTGTTTGTGTGCCATATATGTTAAGCTTTTTATATTTTTGCCTTTTTTTCTTTCCCCATTGTACTGCATATATAGAGATCAGCCACTCTGAGTTGGAATAATGGTTTGCTTGTTGTTATGAGACCAACCACCACAAAACAAAAAAGAAATAAGCTTTTTGAAATGTTAAAATTGAAGTGAGAACATGTGCACAAAGACACATGGACTAGAAAGTTTAGTTTAGAATTGTGTGTAATAATAAAAAATTGGGAACAATTCAACAGGAAAAGGGTTAAATATGATATGTTTAGAGTATGGAATACTGTGTAGCAGTTATAAATGACTGAAGTAGATCAACATGTACTGACATGAAAAATACATATATACACACAAACATTACATACATGCCTAAAGAAGGGGCAGGGACCTTTCGAGGAGGTAGAAATAAGGAACTTGGGTCTCAGTATTGTTAGAATTTTTAATATCAAAATTGTATCCATGTGTGACTTGCATGATTAAAAACCTTAAGTTAGTCAAATGTACAAGTCTTTGGAATCTCCTTTTTAAAAGTTATTTGATATCACCTGGGAATAAATATACTGATGTGGTTAAAGTTTCAGTGGTGACCTGAATCCTCAGTCTTGGACATTTAATCTGAAGATTTTCCAAAAGAGAATTTAGGTAGGAAATCCCTCAGTGAGTGTGTGCGTGTATGTGGATGTGTGTGTGCGCGTGTGCGCGTGTGCGTGTGGGTGTGCATGGGTATAATAGTGCCACCTCAGTCATGTTGTTTTAGCGCTGCCTGAGTCCCTCTCCTCTGACTGTTAGCCTGAGGGCACTGGGTAAAGGAGATGGAATTCTTGAGGGTCTGTAGATCTCAGAGTTTCTTGGAACCTTAAAGGAAGATGCTGTCCAGCTCGAATATTTTTTCTTCAAGATGTCACCAGCCCCAGACAGACACTGCAGGGACTCACCACAGATGCTGGTCATGTTAGTGGTTCCTCTGGCATTTGAATTCTACCTTGTGAGCTGATCGTCTGTCCAAGATTTCTAAGAAAGCCCAGGTTTCCTTCAGTTGTAGTCCTTGGGGGTGTCCATGAAGGGACTGGAAAAGTGGATCTGGCCTTCTCCTTTGAAAAGGAAGAGCTTTGCGCAGCGCCCACTAGTGGCTTTGTTGAGCTGGCTTTCACCGCCGAAACGCTGTGTCCTGGGGCAGCCGTCAAGGGTCTGGCTATGCCGCTGAGCGCAGCCTGCTGGAGCTCATGGACTTCAGAGTTTGCTGCCTGAGGCCTGTCCCAGCTGGGTCCCCACTACCCTAGGACCTTACCTATAACCCAGGGTCCTGATTTCAGTCTAATACGTCGGTCTATTTCAGGCTCCTCAATTTCAAATCATTTTAAAGTGCTCTGCCGTCCCTATGCCAGGCAGGGATTCCACATAAAACTCTGATCACCTTAAGGGAAGTGGCAGCCTTGGAAGCTGCCACGTGGGACCAGGTACAACCCACAGCAGGGGCCACCTAGCATCTCAGTCTGTAGAGTAGGTACTTAATAGTTTTCCTTGAATGGCTGGTGAAATAAATGGGTCCTTGCTCCACACAGATCCTTTGTAACTGAGCACCTGGGGTCCATCTCTCTTAGTATCTTGCAGAGGCTGCTGTGGGCTTATCCCTTCGTTCATTCATTCAACAAACATTAGGTACTTCTGTGTTGGATATTGTACTAAATGGTGGGGATGGGGGGGTGAAGGAGGTATGGTTTTGCCATCACAGGTTTTACAATGTGGAAGAAAAGATGCCTCAGAATAGATGGAGGTGTCGTATTACCCCAACAAATCAATGGTGATGCTTCTGTGTTCTCTGGTTGGTAAAGGACGTGGCTCCATGACACAGGGAGCTTACCTGCGCGGGCTCAAGCCCTGCAGCCAGCTTTATCTACAGTTCCTGCTGGACGTTACTCCACTGGGCTCAGAGGGACTTTTGTAGAATGATCTTCTCATGTAAAAAACATAAAATGCCTTGGATTCCATTGCTTACAATAGGCACTTGGGGGACCAAAGGCATTTTATTTATTTCTTAATGAAAAATAGATTTTCATAAGTTAATGTTTTTCCTACTAGACCTCGGTTCCTTTCTCTTATTCATCCTCTACTCATGCAGCTAATCAGATTTGAAGGGTAAAATAATACCAGACTCTTAGTTGCATGTTACATGAGAAATGTATTAGCGAGGAGCCTGGGGTTCTTAGAAATAAAGACCAGCTTGAGTGAGCTTGAGGAAAAGGGAAAGAGGGTTATTGTAAGGGTGCAGGGGCTCACAGAATGAGAAACGAATATGACTGGGCCTAACGAAAACACCAGGAAGTCACTGGAATCTTTTCTGTCTTTCATATCTCTGCTCATCTTCCTTATCCATCCTTCCCTTCCCTTCTCTTTTCTCTCTCTCAACCCCTCTCTTTCTCCACCCAAGTTCTTCTGCTTTTCAGGTACATGGGCCTAGTCAAATATGGCCGCCCCACAGTTTCTAACTTCCCATGTCACAAGCTCAGCCACATCACAGATTCCCTTCAGATCAGCTATGGCCAGAGGCCAGGGCCATATTGGTTCCAAAGTTGCTTCTGGCTGTCACTCTTCTTTCTGGATGCAGATCAGCATTTAGAGAAAGGGATACATTTTGAGCAGGACAAATATCCCCCCAAACTATCTAATATGCCTGGGTCTGCACATACAGGCACATTTACAGCCCATATGCCCAAATCCCTTGCATGGCCGCTCATCTAACCCTACAGGTGGACCCTTTTGTTAAAGTCTTAAGTTGCTTCGAGAGCCTTCAGTTTTTATCGATCTCTGCTTGATTTTTGGTGCTACTAAATGGAGCCATGAGGTCATTCAAAAACATATGTACTTGTATACAGATCTAGAAATAGTTGCATAGCTTTTCCCTGTGAAGAGATTTAACAGCTACATTAGCCATGTAGTTACTTTGAAATATAAAATACAAGCTGGGTGTGGTGGCACATGCCTGTAATCCTAGTACTTGGGAGGGAGATGCAGGAGGATCGCAGGTTTAAGGCCAGCCTCTGCAATTTAGCGAGACCCTGTTTCAAAATAATAAATAAATAAGCAAATAGATAGATAAATAGATACAAGGGCTGAGGGTGTGGCTCAAAGGTAGAATGTTCCAAGGTTCAATACCCAGTACCCCCACACACACACATATATTACCAGGTCATAACTCCTGGGCATATTGTTTCATGTTTTTCTTTTAGTATGATTGCTGTTAATTATGCCTTGTTTGAGTAATGAGAAGGTTTTCCTATTGCTATAAGAGTTACCAACCTACAGAGGGGCTATGAGCTAAGATGATCTATGGTTTAGACTCTAAATGTAAAAGGGTTTGCCTTCCCAGGCTAAGGCACAATGATCTGTTTAGCACACAATGAACTAATATACATTTCCAAAGAACTTAGGGGAAAGATGCCTTGCAAATTTAGCAATGAAATGAAACAGAACTCAAAAACTGAATTGAAAATACAGTTTTTCTTTGTGTGTGTGTGTGTGTGTGTGTGTGTGTGTGTGTGTGTATGTATCATGAATGTTGGTGCTCGAGGAAAAGCATGTTTAATCAGGCACTGAAGAGGGCAGTTGAAGTGTTTCATGAAGATTCTCAAAGGGATTCTTGGACCCCTCGAGAGTTTTAGAAGATAATGACGCTGCTACTTTATTACATTTAATTATACTAGAAAATGCATTTTTGATATGGTTATAATTACTTTGGTTTACTTTATAATTTGGGTTGTTTTGCCTTGCAAAAAGGAGATAGGGAAAGAAATTTTTCTGAAATAATTGGAACAGAAGGGAGAATTATGAGAAAGCTAAAGAGGTGAATATTTGTGAGAAAATTTCCCTGAAGGTACAGATAGGGTGTGAATGGAGAGTGGATAATCCAACAGCACTACCTGGCATTCCCACCGGGGATGACTGAAGTAGAGACCACATAATTTTTCACATATTTTCTAAGGGGTCCTAATTGATTCAAAACAGCCCGATTGCATTCTAGTGCAGCGATTCTCAAAATATAGTCTTCTCAAAGGTGCGGTTCTCCTGCTTGATCATGAACTGAGATAAAAATACAAGTCCTTGTTTGACAAATGGTGTCCAATCCCATAAAATACTAGGTTTTACGTATGATTACAGTTGCTGGATAATCTACTCAGTGAGATACTAAGGGTCTTTTTGAACTCCAATTGGCATGTTACTGTAGACTCGGATTATTCCAAGGACTCTAATTAGTTCCACTAAAAAGTCCAGCTGCTGTTCAGTTACAAAGCTCCCATGATGTGGCATGCATATAAACAGTTGAAATTTCCAAAAGGGAAAGGAGTGGGTGGGACATAGAAGGCCCAAAGTGGGTAATGATCAAAGAAGCTTGAGGGTCGTTGGTCTAGAACAGTTGTTCTCAATCCTGGCTGGGCATCCCAATTGTCTGTAGTGTTTAGAAGAATGATGCGTTGCTGGACTCCATGATGCTGTACTGAATGAGAGTCCATTCTCTCCTAGCTGACTTTGTCTTCATCTCATTCATCTCATTTAGAACGCATTCACATGTCCACTCCTGACTACTCACATGCAAAGGGAGACGGATCTCAAAGATTCATCCCCTGGGATCAGAACTTTGCTGACTGAAAAAAAAAAAACACAGTAACTATATTTTCAGTTACTATATTTTGGTGGGGGCATAAAGCTTCAGTTTAAAAAAAGAAAGAGAAGCCAGGAGTGGCAGTAGTTACATGCATGTAATCACAGTACTTAAGAGGCTGAGCCAGGAGGATCACAGGTTTGAGGCCAGTGCACAGTAACTTAGTGAGACTATGCTCCAAAATTTAAAAATAAAATAAGACTGGTTTCGTTCAGAGGTAGAACACCTCTGGGTCCAATTCTCAGTAACACACACACAGAAAAAAAAAGAAAAAGAAAGAAAAAAGGTTTCTACCTCCAAAGATCATAAGATTCATTTAGAAAGACCAAATTTTGTAAGAAATTACTGGATAACTAATTCATGTAGAGCAATAGTAGGCTAGAACCAACCTGAGTTGAGTACCTGCTTGCTTGTGTACTGAGTATTTTATATGTCATCTCTTTTAATCTTCTCTTCAGTCTCCTGAGGTCTGTGATATGACTTGTATTCTACAGATGAAAAACACTGGAGATCAGAGAATTTAGGGGATTTGAATTGGATTGGTTACTTCTCTAGAATGGATAAGCTAGAATCCGTATCTTTCTTCTTGGTATCTAGGTTTGTTTGTTTGCTTGTTTTGCCTGGTTGTGGCAGCTTAGTTTAGTATCTCTTAATTAATAAAGACATACATTATTCTCATTCCAGTTTCCTAAATGTGACTTGACCAAAATTCATTCTATTCCTGTTCTTTGAGTTTCTATACAAGGTATGAAATAGGTGTATGTTTCTTCTTAGGACTAATCTGCATGCAAAGCTCTTTGCATGAACTTGGTACCATACAGTCTAGTTCTATTTTTCTCACCAAATGTCTGTCCAGGGTTTATTGATAGTGCAAATAAGTGGTCCACTCATGTGATGGTTTATAAATGGCAGTGTGCTTCCTGTCCAACTTCTGGCTTTCAAATGTGCTCTGATATAGAAAGGACATGTGATAATTCTATGGGGCTGCACTTGTACCACTAGCCACAGATATTTGTTTGACTTTTACTATTAGTTCACAAAATGAGAATTTGTTTCATAAAGGAGACAAGTTTGTACAAATACATTGTGTGTCGGCTTTTCTTAAGAGACGATAGGTGCTGTGATGTTAGGATGAGTGAATAGGTTTGTGTTTCCGATCCTATGAAAGGGAAAGAAAAAATAACACATGAATCTAATAATGGGAGGGAATAAAGTGAGTCTTCAGAAACAGACCTAAAATAAGCTCAATTTGTTGTAATTAGAAAATGGATCTTCAAAGGGCCTTGCCAACAGCGGTGATCTGGTGATAGAGTGTTGTTTTTTTCTGTGAATGGACTCTTTGATGACAAATTATCAGGCAAGGTGGAAGAAATATGATTCACTAAAGAGTGCTGTAGTTATTGATTTCATAGGCATTTGCTTCAGCTCTTGCTCACAGCTACTAACTGGCATACAGAGGAAATATTGCTTACTTATGTGAAGAATTGTTTTAAGATAGTGAAAATCCCTTCCAGTTGGTTAAAATAAATGTGGGTATTTGCATAGGCTACCCCTCCCTGGGATGCCCATCCCACTTCTCTGTTGGTCTGGGGAGCACACACCCTGGTGTTTCACCCCCTTTAAGGCTCTTTGGCCGTCTCCTCCTGAGAATCCATCCTCTATATTTCATTCCAGTGTGCGTTGTTATCCCCATAGCATTTAGTGCAGTTATTATTTCCTCACCCACTTTCCTGTGAGATTGTGAGGGCCTTGAGGACAGAGAAAACAACTTACTTATCTTGGTTTCTCCAGCACCGTGGAGGAGCAAAGATCACAGCACATAGGTGACTATGGCAGATACAACTCAGGGGACCTTGGGCCTGGCCTGCTCACTGTGTACAGGGTAACAACTGAGGTTTCTTAATTTTTTTTTTTTTTTGTGGTACTTGGGATGGAACCCAGGGGCATTCTACCTCCAAGCTACACCCCCAGCCCTATTTTTTATTCTTTATTTTGAAACAGGGTCTCACTGAGTTGGGGAGGGCTTCACTAAGTAGCTGAGGCTGGCCGCGAACCCAGATCCTCTGGTCTCAGCCTCCCAAGTACTGGGATTACAAGCGTGTGCCACCACACCCGGCTCAACAACTGAGTTTTTTTTTTGTGTGTGTGTGTGGTACCAGGGATTGAGGTTTCTAAGCTCTCCATCTGCCGCAGAGATCTGGGATGAGCAAGTGTAAAGTAATTCTTTCTACATGCACAGTCTTCCATGTCACAATTTTCTATGTCTCATCTCTTTTTGGTCAGGGCTGCATGTCCTCTATCCTGGCCAGAGCATCGTTTGAAGTGTGCTTCTGTGATTTTTCAATATTTCCAATTAAGGTCCCAGGTCTGAGATAACCAGTTATGCTTGATTACAAAAATCACTTACCAACAAAAATCAACCAAGCAATCTTAATTTTTATGAAAAGAGTCGATACAAAATAAATCTTGGTTTAGAATTTGATTGTGTGGACATTTGACATAAATGAGTTCAGTTAGACAGACAAACAGAAAACAAAGACCAACAAGACTGGGAAGGGAAAGAATTTCCAATGTATTTAAATAGTGGGTCTGGCCAGGTGGGGTGGCACACGCTTGTAATCCCAGTACTTGGGAGGCTGAGATGGGGATCACAGGTTCGAGACCAGCCTCAGAAACTTAGGAAGACCCTTAGCAACTTAGCAAGACCTTGTTTCAAAATTAAAAAATAAATAAATAAAAAGGACTGGTGGAGCCGGGCGTGGTAGCACACACTTGTAATCCCAGTACTTTGGGAGGCAGAGACCAGAGGATCTAGGTTCGCGGCCAGCCTCAGCTCTCTCTCTCTCTCTCTCTCTCCTCTCTCTATGTCTCTCTTTCTCTCTCTCTCTTGCTCTCTCTACTTAGTGAGGCCCTCCGCAACTTTGTGAGACCCGGTTTCAAAATAAAGTATAAAAAATAGGGCCAGGGGTGTAGCGCGGAGGTAGAATGCCCCTGGGTTCAATCCCCGGTACCGCAAAAAAAAAAAAAAAAATGGTGGTATAGCTTGAAAGTAGAATGCACAGGAAAAAAAAAAAAAAAAAGTGGGCCTGGCTCTTTGTGAGCGTGTGTCCCAGGAGAGTTAAATGGGAGACTCCTAAATCAACAGACACCGCTTTCCGCCTCTGTTGAGGATTTTAGTGTTGAAAAGTGCAGATGTATTTTCATGCTTCATGGCCCCTAAACACAAGACAGTTTTCTTAATCTGATGGTCAAACAAAGAAGTGATAACCTGGTCTGGAGGAGCAGAAAAAGGTGACCGTGGGCTCCTTGTGAGGCAGTGCTGTTTGGTACTTGAGGAGTCTCAAGGGTGCTTCTGATTATAGCAGATTTTGACCTTATGCGTTGACTAGAAACTGAATATGACTTTCTTAGAGACTCAAAATTTATTGTCCAGATAGATTCTAGGCCCAGCAGGCATTGTAAATACACTGTTTGTATGTATGGGGAACTGGAGGGGGACAGGGAAGACGGGGACAGGGAAGCCAGGGATGGTTCTGATCAATTCACCCAACTGGGACCTGTTGCTGATGTTTGATCAACCAAACATATACATCTAAGTCTAAAACTCTGATCTCGGTCCAGTTGCCAGGTTGTGCTGAGTACAGTCTTTTCATGCCCGTCTTCTCTGCCTCAGTTAGAGAGAGAAAAAAAAAAATAACTGTTGAGAAAAGGGAAAGAATAACATTAGTCCAAGCAGTGGTTCCATGTATAAAGAGAATGGAGTGTTTATTTACTTTTTTTTTTTTGCGGTACCGGGGATTGAACCCAGGGGCGTTCTACCTCTGTGCTACACCCCCGGCCCTATTTTTATACTTTATTTTGAAACTGGGTCTCACGAAGTTGTGGAGGGCCTCACTAAGTAGAGAGAGAGGGAGAGAGAGAGAGACAGCTGAGGCTGGCCGCGAACCCGGATCCTCTGGTCTCCGCCTCCCAAAGTACTGGGATTACAAGCGTGCGCCACCACGCCCGGCTTTATTTACTTTTAACTGAAAGACTGGGCCAACAATTCTAACCTGGTTTGGAAGAATGGTGTTAGGGGAGAGGAAGGAGAGGAGAGGGCCTGGTTTTAACAGTCTGCTGTAAGCTGGGTGCTGTGCTCAGTACTCGGGACAATCCTACGTGGAAGGGAAACTCACCCTTTTACCAGAGATGTACCTGAAGCTCAGGTGCTACTAAGTCTATCTCAAAACTAGTGGTGGATATGGTTAGAGTCATAGAATAAAGAAGTCTAAAATCGTGCCAGCCCCTTAGTTGTTTATCATCGATACATCCAGTATATTTTGATGATCGCTGGAAAATAGTGAACTTGACAATGCTTAAATAGTCAACCCATTTCTCTGATCAGTCAACTCTTTGTCAGTAGAGAACTCTTACCTTTTTGATTGCTGAATTAGTTATCTTTTTCTTCTGACTACAAAAAGATGATCTAGAAGTTTCTCACTTTGGGTTAACTTGAGCTGTCAGTTAAATTTGAAAAGGCAATTATTTTGAAGCAGCAGAGCCTAACGGATTCTAAAATCACAAAGTACAAGGCAACTATCCAGACTGTAAACATTTACTTGTGGGGGGAATACTGACAGATTCTTCTATTTCATTCCAATTCCCCTGGTCCATGTCCACAGGAGACGAGGGGAAGCCTCACTAATTGGCTGAGCAGGTGCAAAGAACTCGATACTTAAAGAGGTAAGATCCTGAAACTCTCAAGGGGTCAAACGCAGAGTGTGCTTGTGCCGCGGGGCAATTTTCTCTGCACAGAAGGTGCCAGAAGTGCTCCTGGCTTAAGACTTGGCAAGTCTCTCTGCCTGAGTTCAAATTCTAGGTCAGTCACTTACTAGTATGCAAACATAGCCAAGTTAGATAATGTTTTAGGCCTCAGTTTCACCATCTGTAAAATGGGAAGGATGACAACTGTTCCCAGCTCATAAAGATGCTGTGCTGTGAGGAGGAAATGGGCATCCCTGTCAGGACACAGCACGGTGCTGGCTCACAGGAGGCACTCTGTCAACGCTGTTGGTTCTTTGTTTTTATTTTATTTTATTTTTCTTTTTTTTTGCGGTACTGGGGATTGAACCCAGGGGCATTCTACCTCCAAGCTAGGCCCCCAGTCCTATTTTGTATTCTTTATTTTGAAACAGGGTCTCACTAAGTTGCCGAGGGCCTCACTAAGTAGCTGAGGCTGGCCACGAACCTGGATCCTCTGATCTCAGCCTCCCAAGTACTGGGATTACAAACGTGTGCGGCTGTTGGTTCTTTGGAACTTGCTAACTTTGGTCTCCAGGGTTACATTAAACTTTCTTTCTTGCCCAACAATAATCTGAGGCTGGTTGCCATTTTCAAAAGAAACATTCTTTTATTTTTAAAAATAATTTAAGAAACATTCTTTTAAAGCGAAGAAAAATGTACCTGGTAATTGCCTCTCTAATTGCCCGGCCTTACCAGACCACCCAGATTGCTTGAAAGACTTTCACAAAATACAGATTTCTGATCCAGAAAATTCGTCAGCCTTAGTGCCAGTGAGCTTCTGCTAGCCCAGATTATTTTATCCCAACAGAGCCACTCCAGCATACATGGAGCAAACTCGGAGGCCTGGCGCCGGCCTTTGCACTTGACCGTACACTGCTCGAGGCCTTGGGCGTCCTTGCATCTCTGCAGCACCCGTTCTTCTCGGGACAGGGGCCCTCTGGTCTTCCTCACCCTAGAGCTGTTGCCCTACTAGCCATCCCACTGAAGACAAACCTGATTTGCCTTTTAGAATCAAGTTCCCGACCAGGTACTGAGCACCTACTATATTACAAGCACTGTGATGGACTTGAGTTCACAAAGATAGGTTGGAGAGGTGGTGTGGGTAGGCATGGAGTTCACAGTCCACCTGAAGATGCCTTTCAGAAATGGGTGTCCATCCATAATGAAGGTGTCACCATGCACTGTGACCGGAGCTGGCCTCATCACCCTGCCTCCCATCGCCCACCCACGCTGCTGGTCCCAGATTGTGGTCTGTGGGCTCACCTCTTGTAAAGGTCCCCTTGAGCCCCCACGAATGTTTCATGCATGATTCAAATGAGGAGTTTTGGTCTATATGTTGGGACAAGTCTTCAACTGTGCTACACATTGCAGGGTATTTAGCATCTCTGTTCTCCCAATGCTAAATGCCAATGCTGCCCCCTAGTCCTTGTGACAGTCAAGTTAATACCACCTCCCATTTCCAAATGCCCCATGCCTTTGTGAGATGATATCGCCCAGGTTTAGGGCCTTGGTCAGTCTTACCCTTTCTCCCTCAGTCTGTAGCTCTGCTGGCCAACTCCTTCTGGGACATGCTTTCTTAGAACTGTAGTCCATAGTGTATGAGGTTTATATATCTCAACACAGAGATGAAGTTGACAATATCAACCAAGGGAAGAGGATCATTTCATAACATGTAGGGAGAACCCAATAGGGATGGAAGAAGCAACTCAGTCATCCTTAGTTTTCTTTTTCTATAAAGCATATGTTCTTTCCAGTGGTGTGCAGGAGAGAGCCTAGGTAAAGGTTGCCTTAGTAAGAAAATAGGATGTAGTGAGCCTGTATTGAGATGCAAAGTGGGGAGTCGGAGACTGACTCTTTGTGGTGTGCGGTCTTTAGGGGTCCACTTTGGGGAGCAGAAGGAACAGGCCGAGGCCCTGACTTGCAGAGTATATTATCTGGTTTGAACTGAACAAATCCTGACAAACTAAAGAAGTGGTTTTAAAAGGTTTTGCACAGAAATGATGAATTAGAAGCTAGTTAAAAGTGAAAATGATATGTATGTAATTAGGATATTATTCAGCCATAAGAAAGAGTGAAGTCTTCTAAATTGTTTCATAGTAATTAGAACTGAGTTGGGTGTAGTGATGCACACCTATAATCCCAGTACTCAGGAGGCTGAGCAGGAGGATCGCAGGTTCAAGGACGGCCTCAGCAATATAAGGAGACTCTCAGCAGTCCTGCAAGACCTTGTTTGAAAAACTAAAAATAAAAAGGGCTGGGGGTGTAGCTCAGAGGTAGAATGCCCCTAGGTTCAATCCCCAGTACCAAAAAAAAAAAAAAAAAGTAATTGGAACTGGAGGACATCATGTTAAGTGAAATAAATCAGGCACAGAAAGACAAATACCACATGTTCTCATTTGCAGAAACTAAGAAAATCAGTCTCATAGAAGAGAATAGAATTGTCACTAGAGACTGGGAAGGGGAGTGGAAGGGAAGGGGGAACAGTTAGGAGGAGGAATCAGTTCTGGTGTATTGTACCACAGTAGGGTAACTCTAGTCTATAGAAATCTATGATCTATTTCAAAATAACCAGAAGAATACAACGGTTCCCAGCACATAGAAATGATTAACGTTTGAGGAGATGGAAATGCATGTTACCCTAATTTGATCATTATATAGTGTCTACATGTATAGAATTATCACACTGCACTGTAGGAGCTGCGGTGCAGTTCAGTGACAACCTCCCCCCGCAGAAAGAATGATCATACTGTAGCCCACAAATATGTACTAATATATGTCAATAAAAATAAAATTACATTTTCTGGTTTAAAAAATAAATAAATGGCTCTGTCTTTCCATGTGATGCCCTCTGCCATGTCATGACCCAGGAGGAGGGCTGTTAGAGTTAGATATTAAAAGGCCCCTTGAAGAGCTCATAAATTGGTGTTTGGAGTTGATGTAATTGAATCATGAGGGTTGTAATCCCAGCAGTGGATAAATCCATTGTAATCTGGGTCCCTGGGGGTGTGGCCTTGGGGATTATACATGGTTCCTCCTCCTCCCTCTCTTGCTTCCGGCCTCCATGATGTAAGAGCAAAGCCTTGTGTTCTCACTTTCTCCGCTTCTTCCCGCCATGTCCCCGGCCTCACATGGATTGAACCCAGAACTTCAAAGGAAACTGTGAGCAAATAAGTTTTCATTCCTTTAAGTTACATGGTCAGGTCTTTAGATTATGACTATGAGAATGCTGATGAAGACAAAGGCCCAGGAGGTGCTGGCACCATGTCCTGGGACTCCCCAACCTCCAGAGCCATGAACCAAATAAAACTGTTCTTCATAAATATAAATAAATAAATGGGCATCACCATACCCACAGAACCCTGAAAAACAACAACAACAAAACAAGCTAAAGCACACAGTGTCCACACAAACCAAACAATAGCAGAGCTCACACTTCTCCTCTGGGAAGAAGTTTCTGTGTTGGCCCCAGGAAAAGGTGAAAACAAAGAGGCTCATCATGGTGGACAAGAAGTTGTCCCAAGAAGCTCAAAATGATCAAAAAGACTGTAAAAATAATGATACTTGCATATCTGTGTTCATAGCAGCACAATTTGCAATAGCCAAGTTATGGAACCAGCCTAGGTGTCCATCAACAGATGAATAGATCACAAAACTTTGGTATATATACACAGGGGAATTTCACTCAGACATAAAGAAGAACAAAATCACGCCATTTGCAGGAAAATGGATGGAACTCGAGAATATTATACTGAGTATAGCCAGTCTCAAAAAATGAGTAGATGTATGTTTGTATGTTTTCTCTTATATGTGGAAGCTAGAGAGAAAATTTGAAATAAAGGCAACATTAGATAGATGAGCAGAGACTCCAGAGGGGTCACTGAGGGGGGTTAGGGAAAGGAGGAGAGAGGACGAAATCATAAAGAATGTAATAGTGGAAATATTGCTATGAATGTATACAAAACTACCAATTCCAATCTCAAAGTCATGCTTAGGAAGGGTGAGGGACAGGGGAGGGACCTGGTGGGGAGAGCACCAAGAGCTATGGGCGTGTATTTTTCTGACCCTCTGTACCCCCAATATGATGTAAAATTACAATGCACCAAATTAGAAAAAAAACAAGATTGTAAAGACTTACATCTACTCTCATTAATAGTTCTGTTGGTTTTTTAATTAACATATTATTTATTTGCAAATTATTCATTTTAAATACCTATTTTGGTACATATTCTGTAATTATACATTAATTCAATAGTATTGTGTATTATACTTAACCCGTTTTTGTGTGTGTGCATATATGTGGTATGAGTGTGTGTGTGTGTGTGTGTGTGTGTGTGTGTGTGTATGGGTATGTGTTTGTGTACTTTGTGTGCATGTTGTGTAGTATGTGGTCAAAATATTTTATGGATGGAGGTATGTGAAAAAAAATTGAAGACCACTGCGTAGGGCCTGGTACATGGGACTCTGGGTAAATGTTCCTTCCCGTCCTCTTTCCCCCTGGAATAGAGTTGCAGTAATCACGTGGACCTCAATGATCAAAGGAGAGGGACTGATTTGATTTCTGGAACAAGGTGGCTCTGAAGCCGACTGGCAGTGCTTGCCTAGGTCTGGCGCCATCCCAGCTGTTTGCACTGAGCTCCAGACATTTGTAGTAGCGAGGCTGGGGCCAGCTGGCCGCCTATCAGTGCCCCTCTTCTGTCACCACTACACAGTTGTCACAGCCCTGGCTTTCAACTACCAGGCACAGCCAAGAAGGGGAAGCCAAGATTCAAATCTGTAGTTGCTGACCCCAGCAGCCACACCCAACTCTTTAGTTGGCTGTATACAAAAACTACATTTTTTTTTTCAGATTTGGAGTCTGTGCCTCAAAATAACTCTTGAGCATTCATTTGTTGCTGAATCTAAACACGGGATATGATTGCTCTTCTTGTTAATAAAAGCCGACTGCAGTGGCTAACGTTTATAGTCTGTCTGCCCAGCCTTCTGTGAAGCACTTTCCAGAACCATTTAATTTTCCAAGCAATCATATGAATCAAGTTCTACTACTGGCTCCATTTTACAGATATGCAAACTGAGACATGGGTTAACTAATTTTATGAAAGGAAAGTAAACTAAAGATGGATATGAGAAGCTGGGCATGGTGGCGCACGCTTGTAATCCCAGTACTTTGGAGGCTGAAACAGGAGGATCACAGGTTCGCGGCCAGCCACAGCTACTTAGTGAGGCCCTCTGCAACTTAGTGAGACCCTGTTTCAAAATAAAGAATAAAAATTAGGGCCGGGGGTATAGCTTAGAGGTAGAATGCCCCTGAGTTCACAAAAATAAATAAATAAATAAATAAATAAATAAATAAATAAATAAATAAAAGATGGATATGAGAAATAGTTTCTCTTTGTTTGAAAGCTGTTTTCTCTATTTCCCAGTCCTACTTTCTAAGGAACAGAGGGGGTGTACCATCCTAAATCTTCCAAATAGAAATGCCCTACGTGCATTGTGGGGCCCTGGATTGAATTCTGGAACAGGAAAAGACATTTGTTTGTGTGTATGTGTGTGTATGGCGGGGGGTGGAATGGTGGAATCTGTAATCCAGTTAACAGGACTGTATCCATGTTAAGTTCTCAGTTTTGGCAAATGCATCAAGTTACATAAAATCTTAGCATTAGGGAAGCTGGGTAAAGGATATGTGGCAACTGTCTATGCTATATTATTTTTATAAATCTAAAATTATTTCAAAACTGCAAATGCCAAGCTTATGCATGTGCAGGCGCATATACTCACACACATGCGTGTGTGCATGGGTACATGTGCTAAGCCCAGCGTGGCACACACTGCTTTCCCTGTGTGACTCCAGCAGCAGGGCACTTCCACACTCACCCAGGACCTGCAAAGATGCCAGTGAAAGGGAAGCCCACGCCACTCACCAGTGACCTGCCCCGCTGCGCTCCTGTCATGCCTCGCTGGTGCTGTAGATCCCTGTATCACTGGTGGACGTCTTATCCCCATATATCAAATGCTAGAGGTGTGTGTGTGTGTGTGTGTGTGTGTGTGTGTGTGTGTGCCCATACGAATAAGCACACACAGGCACGCACTCTTCAGGAAGTCAATTGTGAAGATGAGGGTAGATCTACCAGAATAAAATAACCCATTTACACCCTACTTGCTCACCTCCTGCAGCACCATTTACAGCCACCTCTTCTTAGCAAGTGCAGTTGAGGAGCCCTCTGCTCTGTCCTTTCTGCGTCCTCTCGAGAGGAACCACAGGGCTCCCTTGGATCACTGAGGGAAGTCAGGCCGAGGAGCTGCTGGCTACCGACTTTTGCTATTTCTTGCCTAACGTTGTGTCAGTACTGAGAGAGTATTTTGTCACTGATCTAATGGCCGTCTCCTGGGTGACAGCAAAAGGCTGGTGGAAAGACACTTCACAATTTAGGAGAGAGCAGTCACTTCCTGGAATGGCTCTGAGGCACCCATGAAAGTGCTTGTCTTGCTAAAAACGACTGTATTAACTGCATTCGGGGATTTTCAGGATTTATGGGCTAGACTGTGCTAATTTTGTAGTGCTTCCCAGTGTAATTGCAGAGGCAATATGTATTCAATCTGTCCTAGGGCGACCCTGACTGTGCAGCTCCAGGGAAAAAGAGACAACCCACTTGGCTCAGTGCTTTTCAGGACTATAGCGAAATACCATGTGCTGAGATCCCAGTGGGGACGTGGTCTGTAACCCCGGGAGAACTCCAGCTGGGCTCCGGGTCCTTGCTGGAACTGGTGTGTGATTGTGTTCACTCCCTCACTCCTGTGTTGAGTGGTTGCCATGCACCAGACCCCAGTCTAAGCACTAAGGATCCAGTGCAGGACAAGCAGAAGGCCCCAGACTCAGGAGGTTCCATCCTAAAAAGAGGAGGCACATAATTAGCAGTGAACACATAAACTAGGTAATGTCTGATTGTGCTAACACCTAGGAGGAAAATAATCTTTGAGGTGACAGAGCAGGCCCTGTGGGGGGCAGGGTGATTACTTGGGGTGGATCAAGGTGGTAGCTTTTGAATGGAGATTTCAGGAATGAGAAAGAGGGAGGAGGAAGAAATGGCAGCCCAGGTGGGATAGCAAGTTTTTCTCCCCTAACCCTGCAATTTCTCTGAGGTCCTGCCCAGAAATAGGAGGGGCAGAGTAGCCATGGAGAAGTCCAGGGTAGGCAGGGAAGGTCCTCAGGTCAGAACAGAAGAGAAGGCCTTGCCTGTGATAATAGGGACCTGCCTGTAGAGGAAGGGACATGAAGCAGATTGGTGTCATGGCTGCTACTCAAATAATTCTAAAAGGCCCCGCAAGGGTATGGCAGCTCCAAGAGCTCTCAGCATTGTACCAGGAGTCTCTGGCCACTGTGGTTCCTGCATGAGTCCCCTGTATTGGCTCTCGCCGGGCTTTGTGATGTGGGATGCAGGTGTCAGAAGGGATGGTACCAGGCCCCTGTCACCCTGTATCACTGAAGTCTTGGCTTTGGGGAAAACACAGTTTGGGCTCAGAGCCACACAGATCTGGGTGCAAATACCAGCCCCACCCACTCCTCCCTCTGTGCCCCAGGTGTTCAACCCATCTGAGCCTTAATTTCTTCATCTGCAAAATAGGGACAATGCAGCCTTCCTTCTGTGCCAGGAGTCTATGATAAAATAACATCAGACACCTCAGGTGCACGTGATCCTCAGTGAGAATCTTCCCTCTGACTCCTCCCTTGCTCCCTCCTTTCCTCCAGGAATAAGGCATGTATCAGGTCAAGACTAGTCCTCTGCTTGCTTCTGTAGCGGCTCCATTATTAGCCCAACAGCACCCTACGCATCACACATACTTTTTCTGTTTCAGATTTATAGTCCCCGCTGATTGTTGGCCAGGACACCGTTTCAGCGTCTGGACGGTTTCCATTTCCCACAAGCTCTCTGTGGTTGATGATCTAACTGGGCATCTGGCATTCAGCTCCACTAGCACTGTGGCCGATGGGGAGGTGGCTGCGTCAAGGCCACCTGCTTGTGGTTGGCAAAAAATGCTCCCTCAAAACAGATGTCTGTGTCAAATCTCCAGAACCTGTGGATGTGGCCGTCCTTATTGGAAGAAGGGTCTTTTGCAGATGTCATTAAGTTAGGGATCTTGAGATGCAGAGAACATCCTGCATCTTCCAGGTGAGCCTTAAATCTGGTGACAAGCATCCTTATGAGAGACACAAGGGAGATTTGGCAACACGACCACATGGGCAGAGACTGGAGTGATGAGCCACAAGTCAGGAAATGAATTGTTCTCCAAAGTCTTCAAAGGGACGGTCCTTCAGACACCCTGATTTCAGACATCTGGCCTCCAGAACTATGGGAAATACATTTCTGTTGCTTCAAGCCACCCAGCTTGTGATAATTTGTGATAGCAGCAGAAGAAAGGAATACAGTCTGTGGACACCCTGCCCCCCCTGGCTGGCAGTGGCTCCCAGGGTCACTGTTTGCCTTTTCTATTGTCAATAAACCGTAGACTATATTCTTTTTGCAAGTCTAGTCTTTACAAAAAATTGATTGCCAGGATCATGGTTTTAGAAATTGTGAAATACACCCTCTTATCTTCTCATCCTCTTCTTTTCCTTCCCCTCATTGGCCTATAAACTTGGTCCAGTCACCCGTATGTGTATGTGAATCAGTGTGTTAAGTGGGCTCCTAAATGAGCACACACCTGCCCAGTGTCACTGACCTGCACTGGGAGGCCCCTGTACTGATGACACTTTTAAGGCCCCTGTCCAAGGACTTGCCCAAAGTCACCAGGGGCTATGATGAAACCAGGGCTCAAACAGGGAACAGCGGTCCTGGGGAGACATTTTGCTGCAGGTGATGGAGCGCAGGAAGTTTGTAGTGTCTCTTAGGACTTGTGAGACTTAGGTGTTTGTGTTGTCGTCTTTCCCTGTGACTTGTCTATGTGTGCCTACCCAGTGCACCCATCACCTCCAGCACACACACACACACACACACACACACACACACACACACACCTCTCCTGGAGCCTGTGTGGACCGCAGAGTGAGGGGTGGTGGTCGTTTCTACATGCTCTGTTGTGTGGTCTGCAGCTGTGGCCCAGGCCTTGCGTATTTATTTATGCATTGCCTGTAGCCAATCTTGTGCTGCAGAAGTTAACAGAACAACAAGTTGACTCATTTGCATAAGTGAGTAGTTGTGACAGATATTGTAAAGCCTAAGTACTTACTGCGTGAGTTTCATAGAACAAGTGTGCCAGCCTCTGCAACTAGAGGATAGAAGTTAATAGTATAGACTTCTTTTAGAGGGGATAGGGAGAGGGAAACCATGGGTGGAGAGTGGGAGGGAGGGACAGGGAGAGGAGATAATGGGGAGAGGGAGAGGAGACCATGGAGGGAGAGGGAGAGGAGGTTATGGAGGGAGAGGAAGAGAAAGTGAGGGGGGAGAGAGAGAGAGAAAGAGAGAGAGAGAGAGAGAGAGAGCGAGCGCAAGCCTGAGAGCACCCTGATTCAGAATTTTGCTTTTTTTTTTTTTTTTTTGCAGTACCGGGGATTGAATGCAGGGGCGGTCTACCTCCGCGCTACGCCCCTGGCCCTATTTTTTATACTTTATTTTGAAACCGGGTCTCACAAAGTTGTGGAGGGCCTCACTAAGGGTGGGGGGGGGAGAGAGAGAGCTGAGGCTGGCCGCGAACCTGGATCCTCCGGTCTCCGCCTCCCAAAGTACTGGGATTACAAGCGTGTGCCACCACGCCTGGCTCTTACTCAGAGTTTTCACACAATATTTTATTCCTTAAAATATATAATGCCCTAGTAGCTTCATGGAGGTTAAGGAATTGGGCTGGTATAAGAAGAAATGGCCATCCGGTTGTGTTAAAGAAAGGTCTGAGCCAGGCATGGTGGCGCACGCTTCTAATCCCAGTACTTTGGGAGGCAGAGAACGGAGGATCTGGGTTCGCGGCCAGCCTCAGCTCTCTCTCTCTCTCTCTCTCTCCCCCTGTCTCTCTCTCTCTCTCTTCCTAGTGAGGCCCTCTGCAACTTCGTGAGACCCAGTTTCAAAATAAAGTATTAAAAAATAGGGCCGGGGTGTGGCGCAGAGGTAGAACGCCCCTGGGTTCAATCCCCGGTACCACAAAAAAAAAAAAAAGAAGAAAGGTCTGAGCTGTAGTGTCCATTGAATTCTGGCTGTCTATATTGAGCTTAACGGTTTGAGTTGTCGTCCATATGTGTATGATATATGGCACATTTGGGTGGAATAAACTGATTCAGAAACACTGTAAATGTTGTTTTATACTTAATAGTAATCTGATCACCAAAATGGTTTTGATTAAAGTTTTATAGCTTTTTTATACTGAGTGGTAGCAACTATTCATTATAGGAAGAAAGAAAATTTAGAGTCTATCATCTAGAGCCATCTCCCTCCCATAATATTATTGTCCAGAGAAACTGCCTTAAAATTGTTTTGTGTATGTCCTTCTTGGTACATTCTCTCTCTTGTTCTCACACACATGTATGTGTGTATATGTATATACACACACATGCACATAATGCACACACCCATATACTAAATAAAAAGGATCATACTGCTTTATAACTTCCTTTTTCAACCTAGTGAAATCATTCTAGGACAATAAATATTTATCCACAGAAAAAAAGTAATGTCCAATATCCAGCTACTACCTGTGCTACTTTCAACGCTCTGCTTGAAGGCAGGAATCTTCCAGAGATCAAATGCAGAGCCTGGAGCCCCAGGACTCCACAGACCACTCAAAACAAGCCTAAACGTGGAGGGTCCAGTTGATATGCAGACAGATCTCTTCCTCACTACTAGTTGGCATCACTTCATACAATTTTGTTTCTTAGATAGCATTTTCCTCTCACAAGGTAGTCGACTTTCACGTCAAAAACCAAAATTACCAAAAAATAAAAAAAACCCAAAAAAACAATGAAAACAAAACAAAGAAGACAAAACATGAGAAGTAGGTACATATAATCACAGGGGCAGGGAAAACCTGCCCTCTGCCATGTTTTTGATTTCCCATTTTCGCATTGTCTTTTTTTTTTTTTTGGTACTAGGGATTGAACCCAGGGGCACTCTACCTCTGAGATACACCCCCAGCCCTATTTTTTATTCTTTATTTTGAAACAGGATCTCACTAAGTTGCGGAGGGCCTCACTAAGTAGCTGAGGCTGGCCGCAAACCCGGATCCTCCGGTCTCAACCTCCCAAGTACTGGGATTACAAGCCTGCGCTACCATGCCAGGCTCCTCACATTGTCTGTTAAACTTTTCATTACATCAGACCTTTGTCAAGAGTTCCCCTGCTCATTCCACTATCGTACCGAGGGAGGAGGAGCCAGTGCAGACAGACTCCTGGATCTCGGCAGGTCTTTGGTAGAAAGATTCCGTCTTCTTATCTCAGGTTGTCATCATCCTCTGAGGGAGACCAAATGGCTGTGAAGCTTTGGAGGCGTCTGCAGAATCTATTGCCTGTGACTCAAAGCTGGTCGAGGACCTGCTTACACCATATTTATTGGTCTTTCTCAGCTCCCACCAGTTGTTATTCACGGAGGTTGCATGGAAGAAACCCATTCTGAGAGAGGAACTTTTTCTTAATTATTATCCCTCTGAATTTTGAAATGTAACGTAGCATTGAGGCATCTAAACAAATTTCTGAAGCACAAGACGTGTTTACCTTAGTTCAAAGCCAGATTCAATTTACCCTGTTATTGGTGTTCCCTGTGGTTCTAGATCCAACCCTCTACCCCACTTGGTTTATCACTCCTGACCTGGGCAGAAAATAGTAATCTAAGCTCATCGTAGGAGAAGAGGTCTCAGAGGAAGGGACGAGAACTCAGGCATGCATTGGCACGAATGAGAAAGACTACAACAAGGAAGCAGTGTTGCCCCTTGAGAGCACCAAGATACGCTGTGGACCAGCTCCGCACACTCTTGTGTCTACAATCCCATCAACCTGTGGCTCGGACCCAGACTTTGAAGAGCAAAGAAAGCCAAGACTGAGGGCTAGGGTGTAGCTCAGTATGGAATGTTTGCGTGGATGTGGTCCTCAGTAGTGTGAAAGATAAAAAATAAAAACCAAAGGAATCCAGGACTTAGCTACAAAAATAGAAAAGTGACTGACCCTGTGCTGAGTCTTCTAACAAAATTTGCCAAATAGCTTATTTCAGACCCATGAAAGAAAGAGCTCAAACACAGGTAAGCAGTAGCGAATGCTTATCGGCCTGGACCGTGAGATTGCCTCATGCCCGGCAGTGATTTTCCACCTTGGCTGACATTGAAACTCCCTGAGTCTCCAGCCTCCAATGCCAGACCAGTAAGATCCAGATCTCTGTAGGTGAGGCGTGGTGTGGTGCTTTCCAGTGTTCCTCAGGTGATCTTAATAGTCTTCTAGGATCATGTGCTATGGGGAGAATTAAGGTCAACGTGTGGACGCATCACACCGGCTCATACTTGTTAAGAGCAGATGAGACTGGAAGCCAGATGTTAGATATAATGGGATCAGGGCACCGCTTGCATGGCATTAGTAGCCAGAGGTCTTGAGTCTTGCCCCAGACTGCAGTCATAATTTTTTAGAGGGCTCCCCAAGGGGAGAGAGACCTGGGGAATAATGGCAGAGAAAAGCAAAGTCTCACTTGATTCTGAGCCAGACTTGGCCTGGATCTCCACCCGCCCGCCTGCCCTTCCTGCCTCTCCCTGGCAGATCTCTAGTTATGTGGGCTTGGGTAAGACTGTCTTCTTTTTTAACTGCCACAAACCCAAACCTGAGCCTGCCAACTGCTGCTATGTGGGAGGAAAGATCAATATGGGACAGTCCCTGGGTCAGCTGGCTGCTCCAGGGACACAGCTGGAAGAGGAAGACAAAGAGAACCAGGCTTATGGGCTTGTCCTTCAGAAGCAGGGACTGGTCCCTTTTGTGTGCAAGGGATTCTCCAATAGGATCCACTGAATTAGCAACACCTCCTCTCAGGGACAGGGACGACTCAAGGAGAAGTGTGGGAAAGACAGAATCACAGAGTTCCCCTCTGTTAGATCCCCAGAGTAAAGCTAAGCTCTATAAGGAATTTCCACCAAATAGCAACATGCCAGAAGTCTCTGTGGGAGATCCTTGCCAGACAATTCTTGCTCACCCAAACTTGGACCTGGAATATGGGTGTATCCATCAGCATTCTTGCAGCCATAATCTAAATATCTGACCACATAACTTAGAGGAAAGAAGATTTATTTTCTTATGGTTTCGGACTCAGTCCGTGTGAGGCCGGGGACTGCGGATCTCAGGGCATGGCAGTGGGAGGCGGAGGGAGAGCACAGGGGCTGTGCTCCTCACATCATGGAGGCCAGAAACCAGAGTGGAAGCGGGAGGGGGGTGTAGAGGAGGAAGTCTATATAATCCCCAAGGTCACGCCCCCAGAGACCCACGTCTAGCCACACACTACGGGCCTATCAGGTACCAACCAGGTAAATCCATTACAATGGATTTATCCACTTCTGGGATTACAACCCTCATGACTCAATTATATCAACCTTGAATATTAATAAATGAGCTCTTTAGGGGACATTTTATATCTCACTATAACAATGGGGAAAGACTGGAAAGAAAATTGGAGACTATCCGGCCATTGGGCAGTCTCTCCTAATAAGGAGAGTAGGAATGAAGCTCATGGCATGGCCAAAGCTTTCGTCTTGGAGGTGAGCTTGTTTCTGCCATCGGTGAAGGCTCATGGGATGAGACAGGACCTAGTAGCTCCTGGCTACTTGCTCTGAGCAGGGCAGTCCTGATGGGTAGACTTGATAAGGAAACCATCCATGAGACTAGCCAGCAGAGAGAAGAATCCAGAATCCAACTTCTGGGAACTCTAGAGATGACTCAGTGTGGCCAATGCTGCAGAGACACAGACTGTAAAGTGACGGTCCCCACCCTGGGTGGATGATAGAGACCACACTGCTTATGGAGATGATGGTACACTCCTCCCAAACTTCACCATGGCCAGGTGACAATGGTGATGATGACAGTCACACTGGCAAATGGGGTTCCCCTGCTGTTTTCTGACCCACTTTTAAGTGGCCTGGAATCCTGAAGGTCAAGAAAAGTATAGACTCTGAATGCTTTCAGAGTCAGCCATTGCTCCTTTGCTAATGTGGGCATCTTGAAATTAAAGGACCAAGTGCTTTAACTGGGTCCCCTCTATCAATGGGTCGAAAGCTGTGTGATCTTCACTTCCAAAAAATGACACTGTCGCACATGGGGGCCGCCAACAGCTCTCTGTGAACTAGCTGTGGGGAGGCAAACAGAAATTCATGCAGTGGAAACATCGTCCTACCTGGTTCCCCATGAATAAGCAGAAAAAGAGGTTATGATCACAAACTGAAGCCATATTGCCAGGTTTGAATTTGGGTCCTGCCTCTTAGTAACTGGGGGACCTTGGGCAAGTGACCTAACCTCTCTATGCCTCAATGTCCTCATGTGTGACGTGGGGATAATAGAAGCTACTTCCTAGGCTTGCGATGAGGGCTACTGAGTTAATTAATATAAAGCACTCAGAACTGTGCCCAACACTCATAAACCCCCATACCCTTCACAGTTAGGATTAGTATCATGCTGTTTAGCAGTGGCTGTCAGCACATCGCCCTCACGTCACATTGCTGGTGACAAAACTTTTGACATTTTCATGTGCATGTTTCCATGCCTGTTATTTTTCTTTTTTTTTTTTTTGCAGTACCGGGGATTGAACCCAGGGGCGTTCTACCTCCGCGCTACACCCCTGGCCCTTTTTTTTTTTTATACTTTATTTTGAAACCGGGTCTCATGAGGTTGCAGAGGGCCTCACTAAGGAGAGAGAGAGAGAGAGAGAGAGAGAGCTGAGGCTGGCCGCGAACCCGGATCCTCCAGTCTCCGCCTCCCAAAGTACTGGGATTACAAGCCTGCGCCACCATGCCCAGCCCATGCCTGTTATTTTTCTTATAAAAGTGAGATCATACCAGACATACTTTTTACTTTTTAAACTGACTACATGAGACTATCTTTCTATTCCATATATTCTTCTACAACATTGGTTTTAATAATTGCATAATATTGTGGATGTTCCTAGTTTTTTTAACCAACACCTATGGTTGAATGCTTAGTTAAGTCTTTCCCTTTTTATAAGTAATGCTATAGAAATAGCACTGAGCAAAATTATTGCTCACAGGCATAATTTCTCCCTTGAGAATACATTCCTAGAAGTAAATTTCTAGCTCAAGTGGCATGTAGATTTGAAGGCACTTGTTATCATCTACTGCTGCCACAGTCTCCTCCAGAAGATTGTATTCCTTCCTCTAATAAGAAATGAAAAGCCACTCCCCTCACTCCACACAGCCCTGGTGTATTGGTCAGGGTTCACTAGATCAACAGAATTCACAGAATGAAAAAAAAAAAAGGAATTTATTAGATCAGCTCACAATGTAGTCCTGAGTTTCAACTGCACGTGGAGAGTCAGAGGAACCAGTAGCTGGTCGGGCGGTCTAAGAGCTGGAGCCTTAGGATTGAAGTAACCACCAATTCAGTCCAGTCCAAGATGTGAAGATAAGGAAGCTCTTCGGAGAAACGATGGTGAAGTTTCAGTTCGAAGGCTGGAGGCCGATGACCTCAGACGAGAGCAGAAGATCAAGAAGCTCTTCAGAGAAACGGCAAAGAGGCCAATGGTCTCAGACGAGAGCAGACGCGTTTTCTTCAGGAAGAGTTGCGGCTCCCTCTATGTGGCTTTCTCCTTTTATCTAAGTCCTGCACCTATCAGAACCCTGCTACCCACATTTAGGGCAGGACTTCCGGTTCAATATGCTGTTACACAACCAAAGTCACATGATTTTAGGTCAACTATCACACCTGGGCATTATCGTTTTTAAATCTTATTTTGTACTTGTACTTGACCTGATGCTGATCTCTGCTCTTTGGGCTTGGCTTCTCAGAACATGGTGCTGGTCCCTGCTTTGATGGGAGCTTCCTAGTGGAGCATCCTAGATGGGCCCTCATTGACCTGAAGAACTCAGAGAGGCTCTTCCTTCATCTTCCAGGTCTACGGTGCAACCCAGTCAAGCTATCCCTGCACCAGCCCAGCCCAGTCAAGCTGTCCCTGCACCAGCCCAATCTCAGTCTTGCTAGTTTCGTGGCAGTTTCATCCTTTGTCCTAAAATATGTCTATGCTAGAAATGTGCTGTCCTCAGAGACTTTCTATGGTGCAGGCCTGTGAGAAGCAGTACCTTTCCCTTGTTCCCTGACGGAGCCTCAAGATCAGCTATACCAGCAGGTATGGGAGCCACTTCCTCATCCCTGGGGACATCGCCTTGGACTTCAGTGGTGACCGAGAAGGAGACTTGAAAGAAGGAAAGCCAGAAGAGCAGCACTGAGAAAGGCCTCAGGATAAGCAATTGTCAGTGGAGGATTCTGAGTTAGAAAACATCTTTATTTAGGTTTAAACTAAAAAGTAGGCAAGGGATCTTGTCAACAGCCTCTTGGGAACAGCTCCCTAGCCAAAGACAACTCTCACTGGTGAGGTTTTCTCTCGGCTTCCACGTGCCCTCTCAGAGGAGGCGGAGGACCCGGGCATCTAAGGGGTGGTTCAGGTGGCCATGGATTAATCTGAGCTTGGCATGTTATATCGTCCATGCTAGCCTACCTGTCACAAGGTGGATTCACAGAGAAATACTAGAAAACACAGAAGAACACAAGAAGAGTTGAAAACACTCCAAGTCCTACCATGCAAATGTCTACCATGCAGACATAACCTCTGTTCACACTTAGCATCTATGTAGAATGGGAGCTGTAGCACTACCATTCATTTCTGTGCATGTGCACACATATTTAATTTTTACAAAAATGTGATGATACTGAACTTGGTATTCTACAGCTGGTTTTGAAAGAGTTGCTTTGTGTGTGTGTGTTACTGGGGATTGGACACAGGGGCATTCTACCTCTGAGCTACATCCCAGCCCTGTTTTTTCTTTTTTCTTTTTTTGAAACAAGATCTTGTCAGGGGTAAAGGGTTCATTCCTCACCTTAGGGACTCAGGATCAGCAGGGTCCTTGGCTTCTGTGGCAGAAAAGAATTTCAGCATGCACCAGTCAGAGACAAAGACAGAGGTTTATTTAGGAAAGTGGGGGTTACACGTTCAAGGGAGAACACAGGCCATCTCAAAAGGGAGAGCGACTTTGGGATCTCACAGTTCTTCTTTTATAGGAGAACCCCCTCCCCCCCCCAGGAGGTTGGGTAGGGGTGCACAGCAGGGTGGAGGTCTGGACTTCCTCAGAATCCTGGTATTGGCCAGTGAGTGCTGACTGGGTAGCATCTGAGCTTGACCTTCCTTATGGATCCTTTGTTTACTAAGTGTCTCAGGAATCTCAGGTGGGGAGAAGGGCCTTAGAACGAAGACGAAGATAAGAATTATGAAGTTTCTAGACTTTAAAACTAAAGTTTTCCTTTTATTTACAGTTTGTTTCCTTTTACCTATTTTTTATTTTTTTTTCTATCCTACCTCAGTCTCACTAAGTTGCCGAGGGCCTTGCTAAGTTGCTGAGGCTGGTCTCCAACCTGCGATCTTCCTGTCTCAGCCTCCCAAGTACTAAGATCATAGGTGTGCACCACAGCGCCCAGCTAGGAGTTGATTTTTAATGATGGTGTTTTATTTTTAGTTAATTCATTCATCAACAAATACTTCTTCAGGCCCATTATGTGTTAGGCTTGGTTCTGGGCATGAGGGTTAAGCCATGAATGGGATAGGCATGGTGTCTGTTCTCTTAGAGTTGGTTATTTTACTGATGGGGACAGACCATGAACAAATAAGACCTGGAGAAGAAAATCTCAAGTGGTGACAAATTCTCTGAAGAGAATAAAACAGTGGTGTATGGGGGTTGAAAAGGGGCGAGGGAAAGCCAATTTATGATTAGTTATCCAAAGGGGAGGTATGGGGAATGAAATTGACTAAATCGCATTATGTGCATGTACGCATATGTAACAACACATCCCACTATTATGGATAGCTATAATGCACCAATGAAATACTACAAAAATTAATTAAAAGTAAAAAAAAAGATCAGTTACCTAAGAGAGACTTCTGTTGGGAGGAGACAAGAAGTCAGATATGTAACAATTAGAGACAGAGCACTCCAAGTGGAAGAAATTGCAGTGCACAGACCGAAAGACAGGCTTTTGGTTTAAGGAACAAAACAGAGACCAGCGCATGGCTGGAGCAAGAGTGAGGAGGGAGAGAGAGGAGTTAGAGGAGGTGCCAGAGAAAGGCAGCCCTTGGATGGCGAAGGAGCTTGCCTTGATTTTATTCCAAGCAGAAAAGGAAGTCACGAGGTGGTTTATAAGACACCATCTTATCTAACCAATCATTGGCTGTTAGATTTTTTTTTTTGGTGTTGCATAACGTCTCTGCATTGAATATTCTTTTACATAATTCATTGTGCATATCAAAGATAATTTTCTCGGGATAAATTCTTTATGGTAAAGTCAATAAAAACTTTTGAAAATAGCCTTCTGGAAAGGTGACTCTTATTTATAATTCTGTCAGAGATTAGAGAGAGTGTCGTTTCCCCCACATCCTCCCCAAGAGGAGTGTACATTTCATAAGTGGAAAATGGCATCGCGGTATTTACTTACATTTCTCTGGTTATTAAAAATGTTGAACATTTCCCTTACGTTTTGTTCTTTTTTTTCTATATTGTAGTGTTTGTGGTTTTCTTTGCAGATCATGTGATTTATGAGAACTCTTTGTTTACCAAAGGTCTTAGCCATTTGACATATACGTAGCAAATATTTTTCCCACATTGGCACTTGCTGTTGAGTTATGTTTAGTTGGTACCATAAAACCAAAGTCCTAAATTTTATGTAACGGAGTTGGCCAATTTTGTATTCTGTGCACTTCTCTCTGTGCTTCCTGCTTTTATAGTCCTTTCTTACCCTAAAATCAGATGATCACTGTATCTTCTCATGTTTTCACTTCATACATTGCCTGAGTCCATCTTGAAGTTATTTTGGTGAATGAAAAATTTTCTCTTTTTAAACCATGGAAAGCGGCGTGGTAGCACATGCTTGTAATTTCAGTACTTGGGAGGCTGAAACTGGAGGATCGCAGGTGCGTGGCCAGCCTCAGCTACTTAGTGAGGCCCTCCACAACTTAGTGAGATCCTGTTTCAAAATAAAGAATAAAAAATAGGGCTGGGGATGTAGTTAGGAGGTAGAATGCCCCTGGGTTCCATCACCATTACCGCAAAATAAATAAATAAAATAAAAAATAAATAAACCATGGAGGACAGCAACCGCAGAAGGGGGATGAAATTTTTTTGTTTTTTGTTATTATAGACCAACAGGCACAACTTTGTTGTTGTGTGATGATTTTAATATTAAGAGTGGAAAGAAAAAAGCTACAGATTTGGTTGCTCCTGGAAAACTGACAGAGTCCTCTTAGTCTTCTGTTCATAAGGTAGCAAATCACCTTTTTTTTTTAACCTACAAAATGTTTTTTAACCTGAAAAGATACAGTAATAGTCTATGATAAGGACAAATCAGCCGAGTATGTTTTAAGAATGTTGCAGTTATTAACAAAGTGGTAGATATTTTCTCCCATTTACAATCCCCTTGGGCCCTGAAGATATGACTAACGAGGGCGAAAACTGTCCGAACTGTTATTAGTTGGTGGAGTTTTCTTTTCTGCTGAGAATTTTACCATTTTATAACACTGAGAAAATGTTTTTTGGAAGGCAGTTTGTGCCTATTAAAGTTTTACATGTTCAAATCTGTTGTCTTAGCAGTTTTATTGCTTGAAATTTACCCTCTGAAAATAGTCACGAAAGTACATCTAAGAGGTTTGAAGGGGAAGATTCAGTGCACTCCTGTTTATAATAAACCAAACACTGGGAGCCACCTAAATAATCCAACAGCAGCTGACTGGTAAGATAAATTA
Organism: Glis glis; assembly: GCA_004027185.1. Lineage (NCBI taxonomy): Eukaryota > Metazoa > Chordata > Mammalia > Rodentia > Gliridae > Glis > Glis glis. Next base: position 29,423 of record PVJS01002682.1, read on the forward strand.
AGATACATCTGTGAACTGCCACGCCATAGTTACAGAGAATGAGATGGGACTCCATGTTTTGAAATAGAAAAATCTCTAAGAAATGTCAGTAAGTGAAGGAAGCAAGGTGAAGAGCAGGTCTTTCATGTTAAAGATAAAAGACCCAACATATAGTGTATTGGTGTATTCATTTTTTTTTCTGGTAGAAAACAAAGAACCAAGAGGAATTGTTGCCTAAGGAACAATGCAGATGGGGTGATGTGAAGCAAGCTTCAACTGTTTATTTTATTTTTGTGTGTATTCTGTGAATTTTTTTCACCTTGTATATTTATTACTATTTATATTTTTCAATGCTAACTGTATCTAGGCAGGGAGATTTTTTGTATCAGTGTTTTCTTCTTTATACTTTTTTTATATTCAAAAAAGATACACAAGCCAGGCGTGGTGGTGCATGCTTATAATCCCCAGTACTTGGGAGGCTGAGACCAGAGGATCCGGGTTTGTGGCCAGGCTCAGCTACTTAGTGACGCCCTTTGCAACTTAGTGAGACCTGTTTCAAAATAAAGAATAAAAAATAGGGCTGGGGCTTGGAGGTAGAATGCCCCTGCGTTCAATCCCCAGTACTGCAAAAAATTAAAAATAAAAATGAAATAAAAAATAAATTAAAAAGATACATAACATAAATAATTGACCAGATATTGGCATCTAAGAAACAAAAATATGATTGGCAAAATTCAGAAAAGGCACACACTTCTCTGTTTGGAATTAGGCTAATTTCTGGGAGTTCGCATTCCTTTGTTATGATCAGAATACCACACATCATGTTCCCTTTCTACCTTGGTGCACGCAATTTTGTTTTGCATTTCCAACCAGGACGGCTGTGTTCACTTGCCCGGCTCCTCTATTGTTCTGGGGCCTACTGATCTAAGACCTTCCAGGAACCAGAGGCAGCACTGCCCACTGATAGGCCCAGACAGTGTCCACTCCTCTTCCTGCCCTGGGACTTTTCCTCCAGGCCTTGCACATCTTCCTAAGACAGAGTTACCAGCTCGGTGGACCTTTCTTCTCCTTCCTCTTTCTGTCACCTAGTTTTAGGGAGATATCTACCAATATCCAGAGACTCCAGACTGAGAGAGTATCCTCCATTCTTGGTGTGGACAGCCTTCCCACTGCTGCTGCATCTGTAGCAATCCCTTCCAGGTGACACATTCAAATGGGAGGGAAATATTTCGCACGCACCTTCTTTATTAGGTCATTCAATCCCCTGGAAATGTCTCTTACAGGAATTAAAGTAAATGAATGTATTGGTTCGCCAGGCGGTGCTGAAGCTTCCAACACAGCCTTGATTTATTTTTGTTCGAAATTGGGAAAATGCTCAGTTTTTGTAAGAGGCCCCGTTTTTCAGAGGTGCAAGGACTTGTCATCAGAATTGCTTGTGTTTTCAACATCTCATTTTCTCTGGGAGATTTTTGGCTTATGAATGTGAAGGTGCTGAGATAACATGTTTCATGTGTCCTGAATGGAGTCCACTCTGAGAGCTAAACAAAGATTCGTAGCTCAGCTCATGTCCCTGTTCATGGGAAAGTGCTCGAAGGTCAGACTGGCCGTATTTGAACTCTTCTTTGGCCACTTCTTAGCTCATGACCTTGGGCACTTCACTCATCCTAGCTAAGCTTGGGTTGTTTTCATCCAAAAAAACCGGGCAAAAATAGAGAACATTAAAGGTCCATACCTCAAAGTGTTGTGAGGATAAAGTGAAAAATTGAAAGTCCTTACTATAATGCCTGATGCATAGCAAGTAATCAGTAAACTTAGTTTCCATTATTATTAGTCATCCCTCAGTATTCAAGGGGGATTGGGTCCAGGATCCCTGCAGATACCACAGTCTGCAGATGTTCAATCTCTTATATGAAAGGGCTCAGTATTTTCATATAACCTGTGCACATCCTTCTGTATGCTTTAAATAATCTCTAGATTACTTATATTACCTAATACAATGTAAATTCCATGTAAATAGTTATTATACTGTATTGTTCTGGGACTAATGACAAAAGGTCTGTATATGTTCAGTACAGACATATTTTCCAAATATTTTCCATCTGGTTGGTTGAATCCAAGGATGTGGAATCCATAGATATAGAGGGCTAGCTGTATTATTATGTTTTTTTTTTACCAACACTATTGTTGTTCTTAGGTTCAAACAATAGAGAACTGAATTTTGGTTTTAGGAATAAATTGCAGTTGTGTAGACAAAATCCTAAGCCAAAACCAAGATGCCAGGTACAAAGGAAGCACTGTTATTTATCGAGTCCCTCCACTCTACTGGGTGACGTGCTTGGTTCCATCTTGGTTGTCCTTCACTTCAACCCATAAAAGCATCCTAAGACATTTCTGTTTCCATATTTCATATGGGGTCCCAATTCTGCTTCGCATTTAATAGTCATGCGACCCTATCTCTTTTTCTCCCTGTACTTCAGTTTTTCCTCTTGGAAATGAGAATGAAGATAGAAACTAACCCATTGGGTTGTTGTGATGATGAAAAGTGTTAATATCTGTTAATCACACAGGACATTGCCTGACACACAGTAAACACTATGTAAATGTTTGCTAGTAATATGGGTACTTTGTAGGTGAGGAAAGGCATCTGTGACTGTACAGAACACGTGGCCTATGTTCTCTTTGGCCTTGTGCAGTGTTAGAGATGGGAGGAACCTTAGGGCTAAGCTGGTCCAACCTGCTCATTGCTCTGATTGGGAATCCAAGGCCTAGAAACAATAAGGGACTCATCCAAGCCACTCAGGGAAATTAGCAGCAGAGCCTCTACCTAAAGTCAGATCTCTTGGCCCCTCCATGGTAGGAGTAACACAGCATATTGAGAGTGGTGTTGTGGGTATCACATTTGGGACTCCCTCAGAGTTCTCTGCCATTCTTTCTACCACTACAGAAAGTGCTTGAATTTTTGCTCCATGAAGTGCTTATCAATATGATGTCATAATGCAGATCTTGTCTTCTTAGTGGAGCTAGACCAGGCTGCGTTCCTTCTTGGTCCTTAGAGAAGGAGAGAAAAGGAAGGACTCATAGCAAAGAATTTGATGTTAGGACCATCAAAGCAAAAGTACAGCCATATGGTTAAATAATTATTTAAAGAATAACTGTGAATCGGCCTTGCAAAGTAGACTTAAGTCCATGTGGACTATAAAGTATCTGCAAAGGACCTTAAACTAAAACTCTGCTGTGTCGTGTATTTGGATTGGCATGAATAAGCTACCTACATTAACTGTTTGTTGTAATTAATAACAGTATTGCATCTAACCTGTATATGGTACTTCTTAAGATTTTAGGTGTTCAAGTACCCTTTCAAAAGCCAGTTTTAAAGTTTGAACTAATCAATGCCTTCTTTGTCTATTTAAGTCATCTCTTGACCTTCTAATTTCTATTAAAAGCAAAATAAAGCAGGTAGTTCCCTTTTTTACCAATAGATGGCAAGCTCAAGGTCAAAATCAGCTGCATAAAAGAGAAGTTGTATAAATGGAAGCACGGGTCAAAACTAAGCCAGGAGGATGAATAGAGTTGTAGAATTCTCCAAGTGCTGGTGGTGTAACTTGAATGGGCATGTGGCTAGACAGAACAGTGTGATTATAGGAAATCTAGTTTACTTGTCCCTCTGTCCCAACCTTTTAAGGTTATCATTTAAACTGGGTCCAGGTTCCTTAGTCTTGTGGGATCAGAAAATGACATACCAACCGAGCTTTCAGTATGGTCATCTGCAAACCCAAGTGCCCGTTTCTTCATTTCACAGTGGATGGACCTCGCAAGGGTTTTAACGAGTGCCATCTTTCTATTTAACTATTTGGGAAGCCTGAATATAATCAGGATCATGACTGGTGACCTTGACATCAGAGCCAGGAGGGTGAGTTTTAATATCTGATGGCATCGAAATGAGATAACTGATCTCTAGCAAGGGCATGTGTGCGGAGCAAACTCAACATTCATTGTTAACTGGACAGGCTGTTGGATGAAGCAGAGTGGACACCTGCTTAGTTTCTTTATGCTTGATCTCCCAGGTTCTCAGTTTGCAGACAGCCCACCCTCCTTTTCTGTCCTCAAATATGCAAATAGCATTGTCTGCGCCAGCATTAAACAGGTAATTATAATTCAACCGTGACCAAGATGATGCTCTGACTCCTTAATAGATAAAGCTCCTTGGGTCCCCATTTGCAAGTTGGTTTTCTGTAATTCTCACAATGTCACCTTATGTCTTAGCGTAGCCTATATAAAACCTGGGCACACTGGTGATCCAGGTGTAGCAAGAAGTCACAAAGAAAGGCAGTCTAGTTGGCAAAAGGAATTCCAGGATCCTTACTGGAATCTTTTGGACAATGTCAGATGAGATGCATCTCATCAGCCACCATAAAATATCTAAGATTCTCTCTCACTGATCTCCTAATCCTAATATCTCTGCCCTTTATTTTATACTCCTGACCTCCAAACTGCCTCCAAGCCCTTTTGGCTCTTTACTTTTTCTTCCCTTCTTTCTTTCTTTTTTTGGGGGGTGGGGGTACTGGGATTGAACCCAGGTACATTCTACCTCTGAACTATACTCCCAGCCCTTTTTATTTTTGGTTTTGAAACAGGATCTTGCTAGGTTTCTGGTAATCTTACTAAGTTGCTGAGGCAGTCCTCAAACCTCTGATCCTCCTGTCTCAGTCTCCCAGGTCCTGGGATATCCCACCTCTTTTTCCCTTCCCATACATGTTAGTGAAATTAGTAGTGATATTACTAGTGATACCTTCATGTAGGGACATAACCTTATTCAAACTGCTCCCTTCCTCAAGCCTTGGCTTTTCCCAACACATCTCCCTCCCCCAATCCCCTTCTACTGTTGTACTGGTCTCTCTCCTCTTTTGACTGAAGTCCCTTTTGTTTCCTATTTTCTCTCTAGTCCCCATATTTGGGAGAAGACATACAACCCTTGACATTCTGCAATTGGTTGATCTCACTTAGCATAATATTCTCTAGCTCCATCCAACATCTGTGCTTCTTTTTTTTTTTTGCGGTACAGGGATTGAACCCAGGGACATTCTACCTCCCAGCTCCACCCCCAGCCCTAGTTTTTATTCTTTATTTTGAAACAAGGTCTCACTAAGATGTGGAGGTCTCACTGACGCTGGCCGCGAACCAGCGATCCTCCTGTCTCAGCCTCTCAAGTACTGGGATTACAAGTGTGCGCCACCACGCCTGGCTCATCTGTGCTTCTTATTGCCCTCCCTGTTCAGCCTCTTTCTCTCCCTGTTCCCTGTTTCTTACTAGCTTGACTGGAAGAACCTACCCCGCTCCCACCCCCAGGGCACCACCTTGCCTTTCCCGGTGCCCAGGTAGCAGCACAGACAGCAGGAGAGAGAGGAGAGGGAGTCTCAAGTAGCATGAAGGTGGAGACAGGCTTCCCGACCTCCTCCGATACCTGTCTTCCATCAGACTCACTGAGCAGCGTGTGCTCCTCGCTAGACTAATAGTTTGTAGCATGTACAGTGTTGCAATACATCCAGAAAATACTTGCCAGGAAAATCCATAATTTACAGAAAGACAGCAAAAGTGGTTTGCCGGGCCTCCCAGCTAGTGGAGGGATCTGGAAGCTTTCCTAATGGAGTGAGATCACTTCATTCCAGATGTCTCTTGAGGCATATTTCCCCCGAATGGTTTGCTACCGTCAGCTCATTATGCCTTCCTTGGAATTTCCACTTCCCCCAGCCTTTCTCCCCAGGATGAGCTTTCCACGATCCCTTCCCAAAAGTACCTGTTCCAACTCTTTGCATAGCAACGGTGAGCCCTTCCATATGGGTTCATGTCTTCAGGCTTATGACGCTTCTGGTTTTATGGACTGATGATGCATGTGTTCTCAATAATGTATTTTTCTGCCATTGAAATAATGAGTGTAAATTCATAATGCATCTGAATGAGGGAGACGGACAAACAGAAACACAAGCAGAGGAGAGCAAAAAGGGTTGGCCATTCATTCAGAGATACCCAGCAGGCAGCTATTACATTGTTCATCATGCAGAGTGCTCCATCTAGGTGTAGGGGTGTATCAGCCAAGATCTTTGTCCTCCAGGAGTCCATAGTTGGGTCAAGGGAGATGTGTAAACAGATAAGTATATAAAGTACTCAAGGTGCCAATATAGGAAAATTCATAGCCTTTGGAGAGGGGAGAGAAAGGAGGGACTGATGAGGTCTCTTTGGAGGGAGCAAAAAAGGCCTCTCTATTTTTGTCAGTACTCTGAGCTGTCAGTGACACAGGTCTCTCTCATGTTAGCTTGAGCAATAGGGAGATTTATGTGTATAATTTAGGAAGCCGAGGGATGGATGTGACTTCGTGCATGACTAGATCTGGGACCCAAACAATGTCTTGGGATTTTCTCTATCTTTGAGGTCTACTTCTTTCTGTGGGTTGACCTCATTTTCTCTAATATAGATTCATTTCTTCCACGTGGCTTGGGAAAATCATCACTTAGATATACATCATCTCGGCTTAACCCTAGTGGAAAGGAAGGGTTTTTTCCTCCTAATATTCATGTGTCTGTCCCTAGAGATATCTCTTATTGGTCCTAGTTAGGGGGTCAGTTAATTACCTCTGGGATCAATCACCATTGCAAAGAGATATAGTAATATGAGTGGCCCACACTGGTTCCTGTGCAAGTCCTGGTGGCAGGGATGAGCTGGGATACATGTGATTAACCATGAATGACATTCCCACGAGGACCTTTTACAGTGAGGGTAGATGTGCTCCCCAAGGGAAGGAAGACTGGGCAGATAAAAATTGACAGGCAGTCGCTATAGCTTCCCTGATATTTAAACTGTGCTGTCAAAGATGAATAGCATTTTGTCAAATGAAGCAGTAAGAGACATCCATTATTGCTGGAGGAAGCAGTAAGAGTAAAGCCAGGAATACAGGAACCAGCTTCACCGGTCAGGACATTGCAATTGTATTTGGGGGTTGGAGCATATGTTTTGGGGGTCATGGCTTGAGACAGAGCTATGAGATAGAGAAGAGCCTCGTTGGCCATCTAAGAAACTTGCTCTTTGCACTATAGGCAATGGGGAGAGACTTGGGTTTTAGGCGAGGCATCGGAGATGGACAGATTTCCATATTAGAATGTCACTCTGGCAGCAATGTAGAGGGTGACTTGGAGAAACCAAGACTTGGACGCATGGAGACCAGCAAGGAAACCACTGCACTAATCTGGATGGAGATAAAATATCAGCAACTAAATTCTTTGCAGTGCTAAAGGCCCTAATGTAGAATGGTCTACATGTGCAGGTGGAGAGATAAAAAGGGAATATTAAGGTAGTACTAAGGGTTACAGTGGGGAAGCAAAGGATGTAGAAAATGGCCAGCAGAATCAACAGGGCTTTGTCTTTCTTTCAAGAGGGTAAATGTCTAAGAAGACTTGGATATCTGACTTGTGTAGTATCATTTGCTGAGATGAAGCATACAGGAAAAGGAACAGGTATGAAGGTGGGGGTGGGGGTGGCTGAGATAGCAATTGCATGTGTTGAATTTGAGGGAGAGACTCTGAGCAGTTGGCAGTTCAGTATGGGTATTTGGGGCTCCAAGGAGAGGTAGAGTCCTAGAGTTGTTGAGTTGATGAGATTTAAGGACCCAAGAGTTACTGTTTTCATCTTGGTGAAGGGAAGGAGAAGTCTGGGAAATAGCAGGTCTGAGGAGCACAGCTCAGACCTCAGCAGTCCAAGCAAGCCAGTGTTAAGAACCAGAGGTGTAACTGGGATGTAGATCAGTGGTAGAGCACTTTTCTAGCATGCATACACAGACACACACACACACACACACGGAGACAACCCAAAGGTGCATTACTTAATGGTGTCCTCCTTAACTTGACTCATAATTTGACTTAATTTTGGATGGAGGTTGATTGCAGATCTTACCTCTCATCCACTTAGCGACGACTTCAGGACCTAACCCCATCACTGGGGAAGGGGACTCAACCGGCCAAAGAATCCTGCATCAGCAACGTTGACGCCAAGCCCAAGGTCTTGCTCAGTCAGAACACAGATGTGACCCTGCTGATGCTTCTGCCTGTTTGTATATGTTAACAACTATTTGGTTTCAAACTTGAATCCAATTAGGAGCTTCCTTAAGGGAAAGGCGAATACAGGATAAATGGGCTCCACCTTACCACTTTCTCACTATTGCCCATTCCTGCACCAACTCTCTTCTGTCTGTGGGGCTCAAAGCCAAGACACCATTTTTCCTTATTCTCATGATCCTGTTAGTCTTGAATCTCATTGGTTTCTGGTTCTTATATTTGTCCTTCTCTTTCCATGTTGATTGGTATAGCTCAAAGCCAGCATGGGCTGGCTAAGATTGTCTGCCTCCATTGTGTGTCAGGGTAAATGCAGCATCCTCCTAAGACATTCAGTGGTCTTTTTAATCCAGAGGTAAGCAAAATATGACCCATGGGCCAGATCTGGCCCTCCACCTATGTTTGTAAATAAAGTTTTATTAGAACACAGCCACACTCATTCACTTATATATTGCCCAAGGCTGCTTTTGAGCTACTATGGCAGCACTGAATAGTTACAACAGAGACTATATATTCCACAAACCCAAAATGTTTGCTAATGTTTAAAATGTTAAAAAGTACCCCAGCCCCTATTAAACCTTCCTTTACACCAGTGCCAGATTAGTGTTCCTGAAATATCATTGCACCATATTATTCTCTTGCTGAGAACCTTGCAACAATAGTGCAATGTTCATACAATAAAATCCAAACTTCTTGGTCTGGTTTTCAAGACTTTCAGTGGTCTAGTCCTAACCAATCTTTTAAATCACTCCAGTTAGATTTTTCTCCTCACTGCTCCTGGAGCATATAGTACATTTCTTTTCTTTTTTCTTTTTTTGGTGCTGGGGATTGAACCCAGGACGTTCTACCTCCCAGCTACACCCTTAGCCTTTTTTTCTTTTTTGTCTTGAAGCAGGGTCTCGCTAAGTTCAAGGCTGGCCTTGAACCACAATCCTCCTTTCTCAGCCTCCCAAGTACTGGGATTACAGGTGTGTGCACCATACCCTGCTCATGTAGTGCCTTTCTATCCTTGCTCACACAGTTCTCTTAGCCTGGAACAAACTGCCCACTGATCTATACCTACTTAAGTCCTACCCATTCTTAGGGGACTGACTTGGCATCTATGTCCATCTTGACCACATCAGTTTACAGTGATCACTGATGAGTCTACTTCTTGAGTGTGTGGTCACTCAGGGTCTACCTAGTAATCTTTCTTCTGATTTAGGGAATGGTTCACCAATATGATGATGAACAACTTTGGAGTAGGAACTTTTTATATGAGTGAAGGCCTCATATAAAAGGTGGGAAAGCCTGGGGAAAGTTTGGAAATGACATGTAGTTAGAACACATAGCACTCAACACCTGTGGAAGTACTGAATTGTCAGCATCTTGTACCCATGAGATATTATATCACGTTTGTGTATGTGTGTGTGTGTGTGTGTGTGTGTGTGTGTGTATGTGTGTGTGTGTGTATGTGTGTTACCTGGGCATTGAACCCAGGGGCATTCTACTTCTGAGCTACACCCCCAGCCCTAATTTATATTTTATTTGGAAACAGGGTCTCGCTAAGTTGCTGAGGGCCTCACTAAGTTGCTGAGGCTGGCTTCAAACCTGTGATCCTTCTGACTCAACCTTTCAAGTACTGGGATAACAGGCATGTGCCACCACGCTGGACTTGTTCTAGATTTAAATGTAGAAAAACTGCAGACTTTGATGCCAGTGGGAAGGAATGATAAGGTCTAGTCAACCTACTCTTGAGAATTCCCATGGTATGAGATGGCAGCTGGTCCTGGAGGCCCTTGCTTTATCATATAGTCCTCCAGAGATGCTGGATAGGTGGGCTCTTCCCACTAAGCCTCAACCTTTCTCATCTGCTGTCATATATTGTATGTTCTTAGACATACTCTAGGATTAGGCAGCATTGATTATGCACCATTGATCGGGGTCCTTTAGTAAATGGTAAGTTTCTGAAATATTCACAGGTCTCACTTTGGCAGGGAGATGCTATTCCCTGACTTTGATATTATATTCTAGTGACTCAAGGTTATGAGCCAGTATTTCTTAAAGTCTATGTGTTGCATGGAAACTCTTGGTTGGGACACGAATGATTATTACCTTGATTTGAACAGCAGGGGTGCGATCACATCCCTGGAAACATGGTACTACATAAAATAGAAGCTTCCAGTAACACAGAACATGGCAGCCAGCCTTCTACATCGTTGTCTTCCCTGGGATTTGGCCATTGTGTTGTCAAATGCCATAATGTCTTGCCTAACAAGTGTCTCCCTGCATCTGTGAGTAGGGAAAAGTGGTCCAGTGCTGTACATGTCTCAATAAAATACTCCCGTACACTCTGGAAGCCAAGCATTAACAAGTAAGCCATCATAAGGGCTGGCTTTGCTAGTTTATGAATCACACTCCTATGATATTGTCTGCATTGGAGAAGTATGGGGAAAAATATGAACTATACACTCCAATGGAAAAGTTATGGTGGGAATCCCAGGGAAATACATGCCTTTAAAACCAATTTCTAGACCTTCCTTAGAAGTAAACATGTGGCAATAGGAGTAGTAGTAAACACCAACCATGAAGTGCCTATTGTGTGCCAGCTTTGCACGTAGCATCTCATTTAATCCACATCCCAACCATATGGTTCAGGTAGAGTTATTGTCTCCACTTTATGGGTGAGAAGACTGAGACCCTGGGAGGTAAAAGAACTTACCAGAAGTCACTCAGAAAGCAAGCAGTAGTGCTGGGAATCGTACCTGGGCAGACAGATTGAGAGTCATCACCTCAGCGAGCCCCACCCACATGAAATGCTTCCCCACGCCTCCTTTAAGCAATGATCAACTCTCATTTGCACGGTTTGGTATGCCTCACAGACAATTGGTCCTACACGTTTGAAATTACATCATTTATTTGTGTATATGATTTTGCTAAAAGAAATCAACCCTAGAGCCCCTCCCCCCATTTAATTCTATCCTATTTACAGTTTTCAACAACCTCTGTCTTTTGGATTGAGATATTTTTATTCTTTGTCTCCAAATTAACACTGCACAGCACAGAGCTGTGTGTGTGTGTGTGTGTGTGTGTGTGTGTGTGTGTCTGTGTGGAAACCGCCTTTTCTTCTGGATTAAATCCTTGCAGCCTGGCTGAGTAGGGAGAATTTCTCCCACTCGCCGAGCCCACTGCAGACATGTTAGGAGAAAGCCACTGCTTGCAACACACCCAGCAACGGAGGGGCAGGTGACGCTGCGTGTGTGCCCAGCGTCTTTGGAAGTGTCTGCACAGATGTGTGCTGCTTCTGCTCCTGCTCCCTGCCTTCAAATTCCTGGAGCCAACACCCACCCGCTCTGACAGCCTCTCTCTCTTTCTCTCTCTCTCTCTCTCTCTCTCTCTCTCTCTCTTTATTTTCAAGGAAAAAAGAAAGAGGCAGACTGAAATAGAAGGCAAGCGACAACAGCTCGACGAGCAGGTACTCCTGCTGCAGCATTCCAAGGTAAGGGGCTGAGCCCACGGACCTGTGCCATTATTAGCCATGCAGATCACACTCCAGAGAACTGGGCAGAGCCTGCCCGGCCGCCAGGGCGCTGCGGCCACTGAACCAGCCCTTTCATTCAGTCGGAAACCAGCTCTTGGCTTTTCTCGTGAATTTCTCAGATTCAAGGCATGGTTACGGCATTCCGATTTCTGCAAGCTGGAGATTACAGTGTGCATGTGGATGGGGTGCAGGGTGGCGGGTGCCTGTGAAAGGCGGTGGTTATATATAGAAACTGGATGAGAATACTCCACATGGTCCCGGCTGGTTCTCCTGTGCATTTGCTCAGAGGCTCCAAAAGATAGCATGTAACATCATGCACTTTTTAAAAATTAAAAATATTAATATTTTTATATGGAGATAAGAGATAAAATGATGTGATCGGATAAAAGAACAACACTGTGTATTTCTGATGATTCTTCTGTTTTATTTCTACTTTAGCAATTTTTGGAAGTGTTCTGTTAGAACAAGCAGTTGGCCAGAGATGGCTTTTCATTCGTTTGACCTGGTTGAGTCTCCCTTGCACCATATTAAAAACAGAAAGAGAGCCATTCTATTTTTTTTTCTTTAAAACATAATGCACTTAAGCCTCATAATTGATTGCAGCCCAGGAGAAAGCTCTGTCACTGTCACAAGGACTCCACTGGTTGCTAAATGTTGCTTTCTGCCTGTTCAGAGAATAATGTGGCCACATTCCACGGCCAGCTGGGAGTTCCTGCCTGCCTTTGACTGTTCCCAAGCTTTTTATTTTATTATTTTTAGGAAAAGCTTCTACTACTCGGGACAAGTTGCCATGACCTTGTGTGTACAGAATTGCTTTGCTTTGCTGGTGGGGAAGGTGGGGCAGACTGGGGCTGCTGCCGGGTGTGGATCATTTGAACTGTTTTAAACAAGGTGAACCTTGGTGGCTGCATTTCCTTTTCTCCTCTCGAAAACAGGCTTGTGCTAAATCCATCCTTAAAATGAGAATCATGAGCAAGCTCGTTTGTGATTTCAAAGAGCAGCATGACCTATATCTGCTTAGCATGCTTACCAGTTTACCAAGAACTCCAGCCAGAGAAATGTGTGCAGAAGGAAGAATAGCAGCACGAGGCTGAGCATACTGTCCATCATGTCAGTCCATTCTCAGACCCTTTTAGGAGCCTTACTGTATCCCATATGTTGTTACTTACTCTTTCCTGACAAAATTCCTGAGGGAGGATGGAGGCTAAAATTAGTATCCTCTTCTTAAAGAGCAGGGGCTTAAAAACCCTATAGAACTGAGTCAGTTGTTCAAGGTCAATCTGGACAGAGTCAGGTATCTGGCTCAGAATACAGTCAATTCACTCCTTGTAAGAGACCAGCATGTACAAAACCCTCAGTGAATACTTGGTTAAAAGGTGAACTTTTAAATCAGAGAACTGAATGGATCAGAGAGGCTGCTTTGACTAGACGGCCTCTCTCCTCTCTAACCTTGGGGTAGTTCTCTGCTTCTGCATGCCTTCAATCCAAAGTCAGACAGTGAACATGTGTCAGAAACCCAACTTCCTTTTGTCCCACTTCTCAGCATTCTGGGTGCCAAATAAGATACCAAGGACCCATTCATTGCTGATGTGCAGCCCAGTGTTACAACATTCTGTTCACATTCCATTTATCTATTATCCATACATCCACCCATCCATCCACCCATCCATCCATCCATCCATCCATCCACCCATCCACCCCTCCACCCACCCACCCATCCACCCATCCACCCATCCACCCATCCACCCATCCACCCACCCACCCACCCATCCATCCATCCATCCATCCAGTCAACAGACAGAATAGTAAATGTGACTTAGTTTTGTATGAGTAAGCAATGAAGTTCCTTCAAGGACTTGGAAACAAGGGAATCAGGTAGTTCTCTCTGAAATTGCCATTTAAGGGCACACCCAAAGCTTTCACCAAGGTTGTCTTGCTATAACTGGGAGAGGGGAGGACTGGAGATGATTGTAATTTAGTTAAGTAGAGACCAATGCATTGTATTTTCTTCTCTCTGGGGAAAGCTTGTGTGGGCAGGACGAGGATGGATTTTAAGTCTTGAACAATAAAAAGGGAAGCTCGGAGGCTCCGAAGGTGGCAGTGTGAGTCTGGTACCAGCTGGAGAGAGACCCCCTCCCCCAGCTCTGGGAGGTACAGAGTTTCTGGACTGAGGAGGAGGGGTTAGTGGCAAGACCAGGAGTCATTGGGCCTCACTGTGATAACTTCCCTCTTGGGTCTGCCTCTCTTTGTTCTGAGTTCATCCTCCCTAAAATAGTCATGTTGTTTTGACATAAGGAAGAGGGTGCCTGATTGAGGGATCAGATCACTTCAGATACCAGAAGGGAATGTGCTCCACCTTAAATCAATTAACTGTCAACTGAACTTGAATCTTGTGAGTGAGTCATCTTCCCTGGGATCATCCGGTTTCCAGCTTGGTGGCCGCTGCCCTGGATGGAGGTAAATTCATTGAGGTGATATTGGCTCCTCTGTGAGCTTCTCAGGAGAGCCAGCCAGCTTTCTCCTGGAGCACAGGAGCCTTGTCATCCCCTGTCCAACCTCATTAATAGTCACCATGTGTTTGAGTCCCCAGTATGTGCTTGGTACTTTAACCACATACCCTCAATAGTGACCACAAATAGCTGTTACCCTCCCCATCTCACAGGTGTGGAAACACACTCATGAGGTCATCTGCTCAAGGACATAGAGACTGTCAGTGACGGAGCCCAGGTTCAACCCAGGGCCATGTGATTCAAAAAATCAGGCTCTGCTCGAGGAAGGAAACAGACCAAATATTATGTCCATATAGAAAGGTATCACGAACAACCTTAACTAGCATGTGGGAGGAGGGCGAAGGAGGGTAGGGGGATGGAGTTAGGAGGGAACCACAACAAGAGATGTTGTAGGCATATATGAATGTATCACTTTGAATCTCACTATGATGTATAATTATATTGCCCCAATAACATTCTAAAAAAAAAAAGATCAGGCGCTACCCAGGATACAGTTCTCTTTCAAATAATTTGTCTAGAAAGATGCCAGTTACCGTCATCACTGTGTCTCTTACTCTCAGTATATTTTCATAGACTCCGGAAAATTGAGACCATGTGGAGCTATGTCACAGTGATTATTGTAAGTTCCCTGGAGTAGAAAATATTAGGAAATATGTCAGTAATTAATATTTATTTCACTAATTTACAAAATCCCAGATGCTCTGGAAGAAAAAAAAAGTCCTTTGTACAAAGATGAACGAAAAAGCATTACAGTTAGGTTTCATATTTATTAAGATATAATTCTCATATTCTATATCTATATGCTATTTCCATATCTTGCATATGAGAATTATATTATTCTCACATAATTCTCTTTTTGAACAGTCTGTGGACACTTACTGTCATGCATGGAGATATTAATTATTTAGACTGAGTCACTGGTCTCTTGTCAGAGCAGGTAAATAGAACGCAAGGCAATAGTTTGGGCACTTGTATGTTCGTTTAGTATATTTGCTCATTGCAATACTTAGGAATATACGACTGGAATGTGAAATGGAATATGGACTGTGAGAAAATTATTTAATGCAATGAAGGATCAAAGTATGAAATGTTAAAATATTATCTGCTATACCCCAGTGATTAGGAAACCTTATGACACTTGAGTTCTGTCAGGTGTGGTGGCTCATGCGAAGCTGAGACAGGAGGATCGCAGGTTTGCAGCCAGGCTCAGCAACTTACTGAGGCCTTCCACAACTTAGTGAGACCCTATTTCAAAAAAAAAAAAAAAAGAAATAGGGCTGGGGGGTGTAGCTCAGAGGTGGAATTCCCTTGGGTTCAATTCCCTGTACCACAAAACAAAACAGGTACTTGAGTTTCTGACCAAACTTAACTTAGCTTTTTTTGGGTTTTTTTTTTTTTTTTTGGTAGTGCTGGGGATTGAATATAGGGCTTCGTGAACGCTAGACAAATGCTCTATGATTGAGCTATATTCCCAGCCCTTTTAATTTTATTCTGAAACAGAGTCTCTCTAGGTTGCCCAGGCTGGCCTCAAACTTTTGATCTTCCTGCCTCAACCTCCTGAGTACTTGGGATTACAGGTGTGCACTACCACACCCGGCCTCAGATTTCTTTTTATTTTATTTTATTTTTTGCGGTACCAGGGATTGAACCCAGGGGCGTTCTACCTCCGAGCTACACCCCCAGCCCTATTTTTTATCCTTTATTTTGAAACCGGGTCTCACTAAGTTGTGGAGGGCCTCACTAATTAGCTGAGGCTGGCCCCAAACCTGGATCCTCCGGTCTCCGCCTCCCAAGTACCAGGATTACAAGCGTGTGCCACCACTCCCGGCTTCAGATTTCTTTTAAAAAAATGCTTAGCTATATTTAGTAACTAATATTTAAGATGTAAGAATTCTCAAGGAATACTCACAAATGGAAGCAGTAAGCAATTTCGTTAGTCATATTGTTTTTGCTAATTATAAAAGGATGGAATGTATTATCTTTGCAAAAACTGAATTTAAAAGTATAAGAAAAATATCAACTGTATACTCACCACCTAGATACCACCCACAGATGGGCATATGCTTCTGTTCTTTTTCCCTCAATATATTTCTGTAAATTAAGATATGCAACCCCTGTTCACAGGCCTCATTAGCCTGGCAGTAAAATTAAATGACATTAACATTAGTATCAAAATCACATTAACCTTGACCTTTTTTGAATTCTTGTATAAAAATTTTTTCATTTTTATGTGAAATCACATGTAGCATTGTTTTACTTTATGATTTCTGACTTTGATGTCATCCTTGGAAAGATTTCCATCGCACACATTAACCCATAAGGTTTCTTTTACAGTGATAGTTTTAATCCATCTGGAATTTCTTTTCCTATAAGGTCTGAGGGAGGACTAAAACTACATTTTACTCATAGTGACCTGTTTGTCTCAACATGATTTATTGATCAATTCGTCCTTTCCCTCACTGATTTAAATGTCATCTTTATCACATACATATTTCTCCCTTATATTCAAGTCCACTATTTGCGGATTCTTTTTATGCTATCAATCTGCCCATTCCTGAGCCAGTACCCCTCTCATTTAATCCCTATCACTTTTTAATATGTTGTAATATTTCATAAGGCAAGAGCCATCAGTATTCTTCTTTTGAAAAATTGTCTTGGCTTTTTATTCCATGGAAACAATTACTTATTTCTATTGTTTTCATAATATGACTTGTGGTAATGTGAGTTTTTAAAAAATAAATCAGCTACTGTATGACATCAGAACAGACTGAATTTAATATTCCCTTCTGCCCTTGGTTGAATGGCCAGAGATTTGTCTATTTTATTGGTCTGTTCGGAGCCCCGGCGTCGCGTGTGCACTCCGTATAGATTGCGACATGCCCTCCTTGGGGACTGCCACATTTATAAAGGTTTATCTGACAGAGTCAGCACTGTCAGAATCAAATTGCTAATATCACAGCTTCAAGACATAAGCTGCCTTCGAATTATTTATTCATGAGCAGGGAACCCCAACTAGAGTTTTCTTCTAAACCAAGCTATGAAAATTGTCCTTAGGTGTTAAAGACCACAGCCTTTTCTTTAGAAGGGACTGAATGAAAAAAGATCAAAGATTGAATTGTGACCCTGGGAAATATTTATTGTCAACCCACCAAGGTCATTTGCTGAATAGCCTGAAGGTACCAGGAGCGTTGGTGCAAAGTTATTACAGCTTCTTTCACTATTCTGAACCTTTAGCACTAATTTTAGACTTTTCTGGGTTATTAGGGTATGTGAAAGGCCAATTAAAAAATTTTAAGTATTCAACAGATAGAGCATACCACAAAAGGAACTTTTTTTTTTTTGGTACTGGAGATTGAACCCAGGGGCATTCTACCTCTGAGCTACATCCCCAGCCCTATTTTATTTTTTATTTGGAAGCAGGGTCTCACTAAATTGCTAAGAGCCTCACTAAATTGCTGAAAGTCTCGCTAAGTTGTTGAGGCTGGCTTTGAATCTGTGAACCTCCTTTCTCAGCCTCCTAAGTACTGGGATTACAGGCTTGCACCACCACGCCCAGCTCACAAAGAGGAACTTTCCATCTATCCTTTTCCCCATCATGCCTCCCCTGGCCCTGTCAACAGAGCTTGCGTGGAGATAAAACTTGTCTGCTTCTATCAGAAGGCTTGGGTTGGGTTTTCCCTGTGTGAACTGAATCATGTAACGAAATCTCAAAACCAAACCAAAATCTTACTGGGCGTCAAAGGGGAGCAAGAAAAGGATTAGTGGGTTAGAGGAAAGGCAAGGAGGGAGAGCACATGATTGAATGATTGAAAATTCAAACACAACTGTTGCCTCACCCTGAGTTGAACCCATTTTCTGTTAGAAAATTGTATTTAGCCAGATTACAGCCCTCCGCAGCTAACGCAGCCAATGTCAGCTCTAGCTAGATTAGAGAATGAAAGTTAATGAAAGATTTGGTTAACAGGTTAATCATAAAAGCACCAGAATGAATCACAGGTGAATATTTTCATAGCCTGAGGGTGAGGATGTCTTATCTAAGTCTAACATTAATGTCAGAATTATAAAGACTGCGAAATGGGACTTTATAAAAATAACACATGCCTGATCAGAAAAAAAATGGAGACTTATTACTAGTCTGATTCATCTCCTGCTTTCCTACTCTGCCCCACACACCTGCCCTGGATGCTTCTCACTGTTTACCTAGTCCACCTGGAAAAGTTGCTTCACGTCAGTTACCTTATCTGTAGATTGGTTAGATGATCTCAAAGGCCCTTTTTAGCTTTTTTCATCAAAGGTCTTATATTTGCTAAAATGCAGTGTGTGTGCATGGTTTTTCAATAATCCATTCCTTCAACAGATACTTAGTATGACCAGCTCCAACCTCACAGTCAGCCTCATGGATGATTAAAAAATACAGCACCCAGTCGGGTGTGGTGGCACATGCCTGTCATCCCAGTACTTGGGAGGCTGAAACAGGAGGATTGCAGGTTCGAGGACAGCCTCAGCAACGTAGTGAGACTGTCAGCAACCTAGCGAGACCCTGTTTCAAAACTAAAAAATTAAAAGGACTGGGGGTGTAGCCTTTAGGTTGAATGTTCCTGGGCGTGATCCCTAGTACCACAAAAATAAAATAAAACACAGCACCCAACTGCCAGGGACTATTCAGGGATGGGGGGGGGGGCTGTCAGTATGCAATTCACTGTTAGAGAAGCTGGAAAATAGTTATCTATGTCAAGGAAAAGATCAGTGATGTCTGATCTTTTGTAAATCTTATTTGGGTGAAGTGGAGAGAGATAGATAGTAGGGGTTGGGGGAGGAGGTACTGGGATTGACCCAGAGGCATTCTACCTCTGAGCTAAACCCTCAGCCATGTTTTTTTGTTTGTTTGCTTGTTTGTTTATTATTTATTCATTTAAACAAGGTCTCACTAAGTTGTGGAGGGCCTCACTAAGTTGCTGAGGCCTGTCACAATCCTCCTGTCTCTGCCCCCCAAGTACTGGGATTATAGGCGTGTGCCACTGTGCCTGGCTTGGTGGTTTTTGATGCTGGGGATTGAACCCAAGGCTTGCACATATTGAGCACATGCTTTTCCTCTGAGATACATCCCCCAAAATAATTCTTGGGTGATTGTAGGCAGAGGCAGGGTAGTAGAGCACAGCCTGTCTACAATCAGTGTACTGTACAGTTAGCAATCACTTACACATGAACAAATTCATGTCTTTAAGTCTCCATTGGAAAATCGCACGTGGTATAAATTGGCCTCT
Source organism: Glis glis (assembly GCA_004027185.1). Lineage (NCBI taxonomy): Eukaryota > Metazoa > Chordata > Mammalia > Rodentia > Gliridae > Glis > Glis glis. The sequence continues at coordinate 48,795 of PVJS01002682.1, forward strand.
CTGTGCACTGGAAGAGAAAGCAAACAGATTTCTACAATGATTTATAATGAAAGGATTTATAATTAAAAGGCAAGGAAAGCACCAAGAAAAACCATGGTTGGCTATGACCCATTGAGGATGGGTTGCTAACAAAGGGTCCGCCGTGGACATGCAGGGATTCCCGCCCCATGGACTTGCTCCCGTGTATCTAGCAGGGTCGCCACAGTGGCGAATGGCTGCTGGACTTTCCTGTAGAATGGTGAATCAGGACCATTAGCAAACTCTATAACTTACCATAACTAGATATTGCTAATTTTTAAAAACTCACTTTATAGGTTCATAATAAGTAACCTGTAATTCCATATAAAAGTGAGAATCTATGGAATCCTTTGCTGGTTAGAGCTACAGAAAATCTGCTCTAAGCCTGCATGCCCTGGTTTTGGGTCATTAAGAGCACTCTCTTTCCTTTCACTTTGCTGAGCCTACCTAATGAAATCAAACAAGATTCTTAGCAGGGGCGATGCCAGGGAGTTAGGTACTGTCCTTATCTCTGTTGGCTGGCTTTGCAACCATGGTTCCTGTTGTCCCTTCAGTGGCTCACTGTTGCTAGGAAGAATTGGTCATTTGCCCTGAGTCCTCATGGGCAGTCCATTGCCTTGACCACTCACCTACCCATGGGCACTCTGGGTTCTCAGCCATGATGCTCCAGGCCCAGCCTCTGCTGACATTCAGTAGCTTCCATCTACTATCTAGGGGCCATGTAAGTGGAAATCCCTCCCTTCCTACCGTCCATTGCTCTTTACTTTACCGAGTTTATTTTTTATTTTTAGAATTTTGTTGGTACTGAGGATTGAACCCAGGGACATTCTACTTCTGAGAAATACCCCCAGTCTTTTTTATTTTCAAACAGGGTCTTGCTAAGTTGCTGGGGGTCATACTAAGTTGCTGAGGTTGTCCTTGAACCTGTGACCCTCCTGTCTCAGCCTCCCAAAGACTGGGATTACAGGTGTGTACCACCATGCCTGGCTGCTTTAGGGAATTTAAACAGGCCTTTCCCTTGAGTTGTTTTCATCTCCCTTCTCTAATGTTAATTATTCCCTCTCAACCACTGACCTGAAACAAAAACTTTGTATTCCACTCCGCAGTTTATTAGTACCCTGGCACAAGTGGAGTGTGTGATCTTAATAATGTTGACAGCCACTGCTGGGGGTGTTCGGGAGTCATGAAAAGCTTTTTAAGAAGAGACATGACATAGGTTAATTTGTGTGTGTGTGTGTGGTACTGGGGATGGAAGCCAGGGGCATTCTACCTCTGAGCTACACCCTCAGACCTGTTTTATTTTTTATTTGGAAACAGGGTCTCACTAAGTTGCGGTGGGCCTCACTAAGTTGCTGAGGCTGTCTTCAAACCTGAGATCCTCATGTCTCAGTCTCCCTACGACTGAGATTACAAGCGTGTGCCACCACACCCGGCCTAAAGGTTAACTTTTAAAAAGAACATTTTAATATGGATTTGGTATTGGGTGATCTTAGGAAATTTTAAAATGGAGCTGCAGTTGCATAGAATAATGTCCTTGTGTTTTAGAGATTCAGTGAAATATTGATGGGTGAAGTGTCATGTGTGTGATCTTTGCTTTAAAATGTTTTGGTGAAAAAATATATGGGAAAATATGGCAAGGTGTTTAGAATTATTCAATCTAGATGAGATACATGGGCGTTTACTATACAGTTCACTCCATCTTTCTGTTTTTCTGTTTTTTAATAATAGAAAATGTAGATACCACCAGCTGCTTTCTCAGGGCCACATTTCCCCCAGATCACCACATGGCTTGTTCCTACTTTCTACAGGTCTCTTCTTAAATGTAACCTTATCAATGAGATCTTTGGACCATCCTATAAATAGAGCAAACCCCTCCTTGTCCCTCCCCCACTCCTGGCATTCTCCAGCACCATGGGTGGGGGTGCATACACGTATGTGTATGTATGTATGCATGCACAGAATGATTTTTTGTTGTCTCCTGACTGAAACAGAAATTGCATAAGGGCAGAAATTTGTTTTGTTTTGGTAGCCAGAATAGGGCTGGGTTCCTAGTGGGTTCTCAATAAATATTTAACTGAAAAAAAATGTAGAAATTAAATCCCTCGGTGACCCCCTGGTTGTTGGGCGGGAGGAAAGTTGGGAGCCCAGTCGGTGAGGAGGTGGAGGCAGGGATTCAGGCCATCGCTGATGAGGGGCGCAGCTGAAACAGTGGCCTGCGATGGAGAGGAGGGTGTGGACTGAAGGTGTCTTCCCTCCTTCCCACAGTCCAAAGTGCTTCGGGAGAAATGGCTGCTGCAGGGCATCCCGGCTGGAACTGCGGAGGAGGAGGAAGCCAGGCGGCGGCAGTCTGAGGAGGATGAGTTCAGAGTCAAGCAACTTGAGGATAACATTCAGAGGTAGGTGATTTCTGGGGGTTTGCGGTGCAGTGACCACGACTCTCCTCTAGGGGGCGTCTCAGAGCGCTCACCTTTCCCCAGGGCTTTGGGATTACCTGTTACCACTTCACTTTCCATAAGAACGAAGCAGTGTTACTGCCCCAGAGTCCTGATGTCTTCTTGGGCCACGAGGCGTTGTGAGCACCTTGCCCCTTCACAAAGTGCCTCTTTTTGAGTTCTTCCATCCGCTGTGTCTTTTTCCTCCCGCGGGTCAGGCTGTTCACTGCTCTGGCTGCTGCAGGGTGTCTGTCTGCAAATTCGCTATAGGCGATCAATTTAAAATGGGAACACCTTAGCCCAGGGTCCGGGGTTGACATGAAGAGGACACAGGGAAGAGCTGGAGGGCTCCTCTGGGGAGGTGTGCCTGGGCTCTACACATCAGAGGGCTCTCACCCAGGTTCTGAACATTTAATCCTGGGAGACAAGTGCCCTCCCTTTGGCTAAAGGACAGCTGGGAGCAAGACTGTAGCGCACTTGGGAACGGCGTGCAGTCATCTCGGGTCTCACCTGGCCAGAGATAGGAGCTGGGGGTGCCCAGCAAGCAAATCGACCTCTCCATCGCCCCCACCAAGTTCTGTCTGAACCCCCCCCCCCAGTTCCCCTGGCTCCTGAGATTATGAGTGCTTTTAAAATACAAAGGGTGATAGCTAAACCGCTACCAGCCACTGATACCCAAAAGCCATCGAAGACTCTGGAAGCAACTTAGGGACTCCAGTGGTGTCACCAAAGGGAGAAGCAGACCAAATATAAACCCCAAAGGCGCTCTTCAGCCTCTGCCCTACTTTGCGTAGGTCCTGAGCTTTCAGAATAGCTTGGCTAAACTTATGTGTAGGGGAATGAGCCAAGAAGAAGGTTTTGTGTAGGGAATGTGCATATATACACACACACACACACACACACATATACACACATGCATATATATATACACATGTGTGCACACGTGTTTTCTTAGAATACAAAGGGTAAAGACAAAACTGACTAGCCATTTATACCATATATACTTATGTATAAAAGAGAGAAAGTGTTTTTATAGAAGGCAAAAAGAATTTGGAAAATAAGACAAAATTTGTTATATGACCCAAATTTTATATATATGTATGTGTGTGTGTGTGTGTGTGTGTGTGTGTGTGTGTGTGGTCTTCTAACCAAATTGGCAGTTTCACCTTGGTCTCAGCAGAAGTATAGTCCAGTAGTTGGTGACTCTCACGTGCAGCTGAGCCATTTCACCTGGAGGCTAGAGTCTTACCTCGAGACTCAGCTATGGCTCAGTTGACCCTTGGAGTAAGGTCTAAGAGTTAGGGGCTGGCTTATCATTCTGGCAGGCATGATCATACTCAGGAAAATAAAGAAAATCTCTCTTTATCTTGGAGTCGAGAGGATAAAGAGCTCAGTCGATGCATGCAGGAAATCTCATGGAGTCCATTTAGAGCTAGATATCCACGCCAGAAGGAAGGAAATCATAATAAAGGGGTGGGTGGTTAGGCCCAAATTCAGGGACCACTTCTTCTGACCCTGTCGTGGCCTTGCCAGGCCTCAGCCAAATGGGCGCTGGCCATGTGCTGGGGGTGAGCCCCTTCCCAGGGTTGCTTTCTGTGAGCAGGGCACATTGGTGCTCAAAACGTTTCACATGTTGGAGCATTTCCCATTGTAGATTTTTGGATTAGGGATGTTCAACCTGTATAACATTTAGCATCTTAGGCTGTAGCCCCCTAGGAAAGAGAGGAGCTATGTGTGCACTCTCTTCCCATAAGGGACGCTCAGTCTCCTAAGACGTTTCCCTGTAGCGGGTCAGAATGGAGCTCTCTCTGATAGAACACCATTGGAATAGCTGTAGGGCTCATCCAAACATCAGCAGCGGGTGTTACAATGTTTATGGGATTGTCCACAGGACTCTGCTCGCTTTGGTTGAGCGCGACTAAGTGGCTCTAAGCTGTAGGTGGGATGCATCTGCTCTTCTTTTCTTTTTATGGCAATAGCAGAGGAGCAAGAGGGCTGAGCAGAAGCAAGGTGTAACCCACAAACCATTAGCCACAGCAAGTCATTGGCCAAGCCCACAATCAAGGGAAAGAGACAGAAAACCAGCTTTTAATAGAATCAGCACGGATCCAAGGAGGGCGAAGAATGGGGTGTGAATAATTCTGCCTTCCAGAAAGATGATGGGTGAATTGAAAACTGCAAGCATCCGGGAAAACAGAACAGCACGGGGGAAACTGCAGAAAAGCCAATTAATAAAAAAGAAGCCCAACTAAAACAGCACAGCAATGCAGAAGGAAAGGAAGAAGAGAACAGAGAACATGAGTGACTGAGATCAAATTCAAATTTTTATCTTTATATAGAGAGAGTCTCAGAACCTCTCTATGATCAGATGAGGTAGAACCACTAAAGAAAGGAATTCCAAAGGAAACTTTGTTTGAAGAAAAACTTTAATCTGTAGATCTTTTTTTATTATTCTTTATTTTGAAACAGGGTCTCACTAAGTTGCGAAGGGCCTCACTAAGTAGCTGAGGCTGACGGTGAACCTGTGATCCTCTTATCTCAGCCTCCCAAGTACTGGGATTACAAGCGTGTGCCACCACGCCCAGCTTTAATCTGTAGATCTTTAGTTTTGTGCCCACTGGCCTAAGTCACTCTCTTGCAATAAATTAAATACTCCTAAAGACATACATGAACTGTTTCCAAACTATAAAGTATATTGGTACACTTGTGCCCTGAAGGTATTTTAGTCCTTCTTGTTGAACCAACAGTGCCTTGAAGGAAGAAATAGAGAATAGTAATCCAAGAACAGGGGCAATTCCTACAAGGAAAGATCTAGGGAAATTTCAGTCATTTGGTTTAGAAAAAGAAAGGAGGGTAGTAACCTAATGCAGAACTTCAAGTGTGTCTGGGGTTTGGGCCTTGTCTTAATTCTTTATGTCTGGGCCATTCTGAATGTGATAAAAATGTCAAATAAAGCACGCAAATTTGCACTTAGTCATGTCTGTTCCCCTAGATATCTTCAAGAAGGAAGAGCATAGTACTTTTCTAATTCTAGTATCCTTTACAGCCACTAGCTGTACAAGAAGTTCCAGGTTTACAGATGTGTTTTCTTCGGAAATGTTATTCCTCCTTTGGTGGTGGTTTGGTGTGGAGAATGCTGTCTCTCTTCCAGTACTATTGTTTGTGGTGCTTAGATATTTTAGGGCAGCCCAAGAAGAAAGATAAGAGGAGAGAAGAAAGCTTAAAGAGAGGGAGAGAAAATATAACTCGAATATTAAACCCTGGGCTTTAGAATCAACTGGGAAGTTTTTTAAAAGTAGGGATTCCTACTGGGTATGGATTTATCAGCTTACTTAAGAATTTCCCTGGTAGCTGGTTGTGGTGGCATGTGCAACTGTAATCCTAGTACTTGAGAGACTGAGACAGGAGGATCGCAGGTTTGAGTTCAGCCTCAGCAACTTAGCGAGACCCTCAGCAACATCATGAGACCCTATTTCAAAATTTAAAAAATAAAATAAAAATGGCTGAGGGGGGCGTGTAGCTCAAAGATAGAATGCCCCTGGGTTCAGTCTCCAGTAACTCCCCCCCAAAAAAAGTAGGGATTTCTAGGGCTTATTCCAGAAATCTGGGTTCAGTGACCCAAGTATGGAACCTTGGAGTCTGTATTTTAAAAAGGGTGTTCCAGCCGGGCGTGGTGGCACATGCTTGTAATCCCAGTACTTGGGAGGCGGAGACAGGAGGATTGCATATTCGTGGCCAGCCTCAGCTACTTAGTGAGGCCTTTCACGACTTAGTGAGACCCTGTTTCAAAAATAGAGAATAAAAAATAGGACTGGGGTGTAGCTCGGAGGTAGAATGCCCCCTGAGTTCAATCCCCAGTACTGCAAAAAAAAAGTGTTCCGGATATTTCTGTTGTGCATTCAGGTTCAAAAATGATTACCATAAAGGAAAAAAGAATAGACTGTAAATGAAATTCCATTTTAATACCTTAAAAAAACCAAAGGAGAGTAGAAAATAAACAATGTTTATTTATTTATTTTTTTTGGTGTGTGTGTGTGGTACTGGGGATGGAACCCAGGGGCATTCTACCTCAGAGCTACACCCCAGCCCTATTTTTTATTCTTTACCTTGAAACAGGGTCTCACTAAGTTGCGGAGGGCCTCACTAAGTAGCCGAGGCTGGCCGTGAACTTGCGATCCTCCTGTCTCAGCCTCCTGAGTACTGAGATTACAAGTGTGCGCCACCACGCCCGGCTTAACCAGTGTTTATAAGGAAATCGGTAACACACACAAGGATAAAGGCTGTCCCTGCCCTGTAACTGCAGTCTCATTCTGAGTCTTTCCACTCCGGTCAAGGGCATCACAGACCAGCTCTGGGGACTCCAGCAGGGGAGCGCTGCTCTGGCGTGGAGCTAATGGCTGCACAGTGGAGCCCAGCTTTCTTTCGACATGGATTAGAAACTGCCTTGGTTTACCAGGCTGATGGTGGCACAGGTCAGGAAGGCTGGCTACTAACCCAGAGGCCAGACAATGCTACCATTTTTCAAAGATTTCTGGCTGAAGCCAGGCGTGGTGGCTCATGCTTGTAATCCCAGTACTTTGGGAGGCGGAGACCAGAGAATCCGGATTCGCGGTCAGCATCAGCTCTCTCTCTTTCTCTCTCCCTCTCTCTACCTAGTGAGGCCCTTCGCAACTTCGTGAGACCCAGTTTCAAAATAAAGTATAAAAAATAGGGCCAAGAGTATAGCGCGGAGGTAGAACGCCCCTGGGTTCAATCCCCGGTACCGCAAAAAAAAAAAAAAAAAAGATTTCTGGCTGAGATTAAAAGCAGTGTGGCATTGAAGTGATGACATCTAAGCGGCTGGAAAGGACGCACGGAACCTGGTCACCACAGGGGAGAGAGATGGTGATTCTTCCGCACCACTTTTCCATGGGTAACATCAGGATTATATTCTTGACTTGCTGGAAACCAGAGGTAAAGGGGGCTGAAGAAGAGAGGAATTGTTGAAAGCAAAATCTGTACACACTTCTTCTTTTGTTTTTCTGTTTTTTTTTTAATTTCAAATGTCAATATCTGTATGCTTCATTTCCCATCAGAGTGTCATACTGAGACAGCTCAAGGGATTGTTTCTGGATTGGGCTTCTTGTCAACCATTATCCATGTCATCGCTGTATGTGATGGGGCTCTGGGGGCCACAGAGAACCTCACACTGGTGCTCTTGGAGAGTCGAGGCAATTAGATCCACACTAGCTTTACCCACTTCCTGTCTGCTTCAATCAGCAAGTCTTGTTGTTTCCCTTGTGATTTTTTTCCATTTTCTATTTCAGCTGGGCGTGGTGGTGTAAACTTGTAATCCCAGTTCTTGGAAGGCTGAGACAGGAGGATCGCAGGTTCACGGCCAGCCTCAGCTACTTAGTGAGGCCTCCGCAACTTAGTGAGACCCTGTTTCAAAATAGAGAATAAAAAATAAGGCTGGGGGTGTAGTTTGGAGGTAGAATGCCCCTGGGTTCAATCCCCAGTACTGAAAAAAAAAAAGATTCTATTTCAGCCAGACGTGGTACTGCATGCTTGTGATCCCAGTACTTGGGAGGCTGAGTCAGAAGGATCACAGGTTTGAGGACAGCCTCAGCAAATAGTGAGATTCTCATCAACCTAGTGAAACCCTGTTTCAAAATAAAAATAAAATAGGGCTGGGGGTGTAGCTTGGAGGTAGAACGCCCCTGGGTTCAATCCCCAGTACCACACACACACAAAAAGATTCTATTTCTAATTTCACCAGGCTTTATTCAAGTGTTTAAGACATAGTGTTTGCAACTTTCTTTGATTAGTGAGAAATATGAGGAAAATATGCTCCTCTACCTCACCCCTTGGTATTACCCCTAATGAAGAAGATAAGAAACTTTATGGAATTTTAAGGGAAAATGAAATGAGTGATTGCAGAGCCTGGGGAGGGAGGGGTTAATTCTAGCTCTGCTGGTAATTTGCTGTGTGACCTTGGGCAAGTGTCTCAGGCTCTCTCTGATCTCAGTTCCCTCAGCTCTTCAGGGAGAGGTCGCTCTGGATCATACAGCTCTGATATTCTGAGGTTCTCTAATTTGAGGTGTAAGCTAGAGATCTCATCTCTGAACAAAGACACCTGTGCAGAGAAACATCACTGTCATGGGTGGAAGTGGTTTTGGATGCAGGTCAGAGTTGGGGAAAGGTTCTCAGGAAACAAAAACCCATGTGTGAGTAACTGATTCATCATAGAGATGGCTAATGTAGCGGAACAGCCGCCAGTTCTAAAATGTGTCCCATCAAATATTCATTGAATGAAATATTGAGATCCCAGATGCTAACCCAGAGAGCACCCTGCAGCTTTTTAAAAAAAGACAATTCAAGATACAAGCAGACCTGTCCACCTCTGCTTAAGACTCTCCAAGTGCCTCAGCTGGTCTCTCGTGAATATCAGAATTCACTTAATTTTCTATGTTATTAAGAGGCTCACAGCAGAAGACCGGAGACATCAGGAGACATCAGGACTGAGCGTGTGTATGTTATGTTATGAGATTTGGCAACCAGGAAGACAGCAGTCACTCACAACGGTTCTAGAAAAAGCAACCACCAAAACATTCATTGAAATAACAGAGGACACTTACTTGGGATTCATTGTGTTCTTTGTACTTGCTATTTTTAGCCCCATGCTGAGCTGATCTTTTGCAGCAGGGAGCTGAGCTGTCTACCCAGGCATTCCACATCTGTGCACTCCCAGCCTGGGTCCCCGCCCTGCACTCAGTTCTGCAGTACAGCCCAGTAGTAGTTTCCCTTCCCCTCCACCAAAGCAAAACTGTGCATAGTATGTATACTATGAACTATATAGTGACATCACTGCACTAATATTTATTGGTCTCTTGCTCTGTTCTGGGGACTGGCCTAGATTCTTCGCCTCCATTCAATTTATAGTCTTAATGAAGGCTCATACAGTCCCATGAAGTAGGAGATGATGATGATGATGACAACGATGACGATAGCAAGAGTGGGCACAGGAGGTACCCCACGTGACCCCCACTAGTAAGTGAAGGAGCAAGTATTTGAACTCAGCTCTGCCTAATTCCAAAGAACATTCTAAAAATTGCCAAGAAAAGTTGTTATTTATTTATTTATTTGGTGCTGGGGATTGAACCCAGGGATATTCTACCTCCAAGCTACACCCACAGCCCCATTTTATCTTTATTTGGAAACAGTGTCTCACTAAGTTGCTGAGCGCCTCACTAAGTTGCTGAGGTGGGCTTCGAACCTGCAGTCTTCCTATCTCAGCCTCCCAAAAACTGGGATTACAGGCGTACGCCACCACACCCGGCAGAAGTTGTCTCAGCCTCCCAAGAACTGGGATTACAGGTGTGTGCCTCCACACCCGGCAGAAGTTGTTATTTTAAACTGAAATGTTTGGAGACCTGTCATAGTCAGTGAAATGACACTAAAGTTCACCTCGTGATGCAGGAGGATCACAGGTAACCTGCTCCTCCTGCCTCAGTCCTCACGAATGACTTCATGAATTAGGGCAGTGTATGCACAATGACCTGGGGGGTGGAGGCTTCAATCTATGGAGGTGGTCTTTATGTTTAGTGAGACCGCCTCCTCCAGGTTCATTCTGGAAATGCAGGTTCCACTTGAGGGTTGGTTCCCTTCTGTCTCTTTCTGGAACCCTTTGCCCCTACTGTACTTTCTTGGCTACATACAGCCTGGATCTCTGCTGCAGGTGGTGTGTGGTTATGTAAAGGACTCCCAGCATAGCACACTGGAGGAACCTGGATTTCAGAGTTTGACCAAACTTGCTTGGGGTCTGAGTTCTGCATGTATGAGTTGTTTGATTTTTGAATGAGCCACCTGACCTTTGAAGCTGAGTTTCCTCACCTGAAGTATGGGGAAAACAATGCTCACCTTGCAGTGTTATGTGTAAAGATCATGTGCATGTGTGAAATGCCAAGTACAGTGGGCTGTTGGTAAGAGCAGTGCTGCTGCTATTATTGTGCCCTTCATCCCTCCAGAGCGAGGTGTCTCAGGAACAGCACTATTGACATACTGGACCCTACACTTACCTGTTGGAAGCTGTTTCGTGCATTGCAAGATGTTTAGTAGCTTCCGTAGCTCTACCCACTAGTTTCCAGTAGCACCATCCCCCCTTCATGATAATAAAATATTTCTTTAGACAATGCTAAATGTCCCCTGGGGAACACAGTCACTCCCAATTGGGAACCACTCCTTGAAAGCCTGTTTTTAACAGGTATTGATGCTAAGATGAAAATCTCACCACCAAGTAGCTTCAGAATACAGAATCCTAAAAAGGTTTATGAAGACAACATTAAAGACTCTTGGTGCAGAATGACTATGTTTCAGTTGTTTGAAAACATAAGGTGTCTCTGAAGCACCGAGGCATGAAAGTCAGCTCCGAATTTAAAAGAAATGGTGGCTTTTTTTAAAAAATTTGCATCCAACATTGTGCTGATTTTGCAAAGGCAGTAATTTTATGACAGCTCGTAAAACCATAGAATCTTAAGAGTAGGCATCACTGAGACAGTTATCTGGATCAACTCCTCTCTGATGCTTGAATTTGCAATGAACCCAGTGAGTGGGGAGCCAATAGGCCATCTCTCCCCAAGCGCTCAAAGTGGCAGGGAGCGCACTGACTTGCAGAGTAAAACTCGAGTCCATGTGGGAACAACTCTCATTATTACAGCACATCCTCCTGTGGGAGGAAAGTTTTGTTCCCTGCACTCTGGTCCCAGCCTTACCCTCCTAGGATCACACAGAAAAATGTGACCTTTGCAGGATGAAAATATCTGGGTGTTTATAGTTTGTGGTCAGCTCTTTTTATTTTATTTTATTTTATTTGTCCCAGGGATCAAACCCAGGGCATTGCACATGCAAAGCAAGCGCTTTGCCACTGAGCTACATCCCAGCCTGGAGGGGAGCACTCTTCAATTGCACTTGAGCGTGTCAACCTTGCGTGTTTGTTTCTCAGTGACAGTGACAGGCCTGTCCAATGTATCCAGAGCATAGTGCCTCACTTGGGGGTTGTAGAATCCATTAGACTCACCTTGTCCTTGGTCTGGTGAATTGGTATAGTGTCAAGAACTATGAAAATAGTGGGAGAATTTCATTTGTATACTTAACCCATGTAAGAGCCATGTTTGGGGAATGCATACATTTTCCAGCCCTTGGAACAATTGCAGCAATTGATTGACGGAATTGTGCAAAAGCAATTTTTTTTTGGTAGCTGGTTCCAGGCTTTTCGGCCTATGATCGTCAGGCCCCATGTTTCTCCTCTGTGAAAATAGCACTTGCACTTGTCCAACTTAAAATCACTGTGTAGCTTGTTATGTGATTGTTTATAACCCATCTACATTCTTCATGCAATGAAAACATTGAGACTTCTGTTGATGTTCTCTTCCATCGTTTTTACTAATGGTGCATTCCAAATGTGGTGGATAAGACAGTGTATTACTCTGTTTTCTGTTGTTCTAATGAAATGCCAGAGGCTGGATACTTTATAAAGAAAAAGGAGCCAGTATTTGGGAGACTGAGACAGGGGGATCACAGGTTTGCGGCCAGTCTCAGCAACTTGGTGAGGCCCTCTGCAACTTAGTGAGATCCTGTTTCAAAATAGAAGCTAAACTAGGGCTGGAGGTGTAGCTCAGAGGTAGAAAGCCTGTGAGTTCAATCCCCCAGTACCACCAAAAAAAAAAAAAAAAAAGAAAGAAAGAAAGAGAGAGAGGGAGGGAGGGAGGGAGAAAGTGAGGGAGGAAGGAAGGAAGGGGAAAATCCTAACATCATTGTGCCAGCTCTGACCAGGGCCCCCCAACTACATCACATCATGGTGGTTGGCATCATGGCAGGAGCATGTGCAGGAGGGAGAGTTCACATGGCCAGACAGGAAGCCAGAGAGTGGTTCAGCTCCTTTCATAGAAGTGCAAGGGGTCCATGGAAGAGTGTGTCACACTCAGATCGGGGAGTTCAGGTACAACTTCCTGGAGAAGGTGGTGTCTGAGGAGAATGTGTGTTTGCCCTGTTAGGCAAAAGCTTTTTTTCTTAGCCAGGGCACACCTGTAATCCCAGTACTTGGGAGGCTGAGGCAGGAAGATTGCATGTTCGAGGCCAGCCTCAGCAATTTAGCGAGACCCTTTTTCAAAATAAAAAATAAAAAGGGCTGGGGGTGTTGTTGGGAGGTAGAATGCCCCTGGGTTCATCCCCCAATACCTCTCCCCCCCACACACAAAGCTTTTCCTTCCTTCATGGCACTATATGACATCACATTCTGTTCATCTTAGACCAGGCTGTGAAGTCCACGAGAGCAAGGACTCATTAGATCACTGTACAGTTTCCTGAGGCTGCTCTATTACCACCCGCTTCGTGGCTCAAAACATCAGACATTTATTCTCACAGCTTTGGAGCCTGGAAGTCCAACACCAACGTGTCAGCGGGGCTGTGCTTTCTCCAAAGGCTCCTGGCCTCTCCCAGCTCTGGGGCCTCCGGCATCCCCTGGCTTGTGACTGCCATCGCTGCAGTCTCTGCCCCTGTCCTCCCATGGCCGCCTCCTCCCTGCATCTCCTCTTCTGTCTCTTTAAGGACCCTTGTCATTGGATTTTAGGGATCTTCAGGTGATCCAGGATAATCCTATCTCCAGGACCTTAAATTAATTATATCTTTAAAGATTCTCTTTGTCCAAATAAGGCTGCATTCGCCAGTACTGGGGACTACAGTGTAGGCATAGGTTTTTTGGGTGGGGCATTCGGTATACTACATCTCAGCTCCTAGAACACTGCCTGGCCCCGCTTGATGCTTGATAAGTATTTTAAAATGTAAGTGATCTGCATCAGCCTTAGGTTGTCCAGAGAGTTGCCATGGGGTTTGAAAAAAAACCATCATTTCCCTCCAGAGATAGTATAGGCTCTGGTTAAGGGTGTGAACATCAACTAACACTTGCTGGGGTCAAGACCCGGGTCTCCACTTGCTGCCTGTGTAATCTTAAGCAAGTCCCCTAGCTTCTCTCTACTCTAGTTTCTTCTTCTATGAAAAGAAGACAGAAGGGCTGGGAGTATAGTTCAGCAGTAGAGTGAGTGCTTAGTATGCAATCTAAGTACACACACACACACACACACACACACACACAATAATAATGAGATCCACTTTATCAAAGTAGTGATAACAATTAAGTCATATTGTGCAAAGTGCTTAGAACTGTCTAGGACTTGGTACTCAATAGATCTTAGCTTTTGTTTGAAAAAAAGTGATGCAATAATGCTATATATATATATACATATATATATATGTATATATGTTACCTACTATCATTTGATTTTACCAGAGTCCTTCTCTATGTTCAGAAACAGCTGAGAGGGATGCCACTGCTCTAAGCTTAGCACTCCATGTCAGAAGTTATCTGGAAGAGCCAGGTGTGGTGGCTCACGCTTGTAATCCCAATACTTGGGAGGCTAAGATAGGTGGATCGCAGGTTCAAGACCAGCCTCAGCAACTTATTGAGACCCTCAACAACTTATCAGGGTCTTGATAAGTTCAACATAAGAAAATAAGCCGGGCGTGGTGGCGCACACTTGTAATCCCAGTACTTTGGGAGGCGGAGACCGGAGGATCCAGGTTCGCGGCCAGCCTCAGCTCTCTCGCTCTCTCTCCCTGTCTCTCTCTCTCTCTCTTTCTCTCTCCTTAGTGAGGCCCTCTGCAACTTCGTGAGACCCGGTTTCAAAATAAAGTATAAAAAATAGGGCCGGGGTGTAGCGCGGAGGTAGAATGCCCCTAGGTTCAATCCCCGGTACCGCAAAAAAAAAAAAAAATAGGGCAGTGGGGTGTAGCTTGGAGGTAGAATGCCTCTGGGTTCAACCTCTAGTACCAAAGGGGCGAAAATTAATCTAGAGCAGGTGTGGAGGTCAGGGGATGCCTGTGAAGCTGCCTCCTCACGGCTCTTGGTAGCACAGAACTGAAAGAAGGTGAGGAGAATCCGCACAGCTGCAGGGCAGCTCTCCGCATCCTACCTGCTCCGGAACAGCTCTTGTCTTTTACCCCCACAGTCTTCAGCAGGAATCCTGGGGTTGCCCACCCTACCCAGGGCCTGCCAGCTAAAGTGGAGGCAAAAAGAACCCCAGAGGCAGAAGAAACAAGACAATATGATAAATAGATCTAAGAAGAATCCAGACCAATTGTGGGCAGACCAGATTGGATAGGGGCAAAAGCCAAAGTTAAATATTTGAGCAAATTGTTTTTAAAATGTAGCTTTCTGTGGTAGAGTTCTTGCCTAGCATGCATGGAGACCCTGAGTTCAATCCCCAGTACCACAAAAACTAAAAATGAAAAATAAACGTAGCTCTGCTTTCTGGTTGTTTATTAAGGAAAGCAACCTGTCTAGGTTGTCTGAGTGATGCTCTGCTCAAATCTGCAGGAGACCCATGCTCTATTATAGAAAAATGGCCAAACCCAGTGCTCTCCCAAGTATGGTCCACAGGCTGCTTCTGGTCTGCTACCAGTCTGTGACAAGATAGACAGAAATTGCCATTAAGGCATTTGCAAACTTAAGTGGTAACTTTTTTTTTTGAACTGGGATTGAATTCAGAGGCATTCTACCTCCAAGCAATACCCCCAGCCCTTTTTTCTTTTTTGATTTGAAACAGGGTCTCTCTAGGTTGCTGAGAGTCTCGCTAAGTTGCTGAGACTGGCCACAAACTTGCAATCCTCCTGTCTCAGTCTCCCAAGCACTGGGACCACAGGCATGTGCCACCACATCTGGCTTCAGTGGCATCTTGATGTTGCTGTGACATGGAAGTGGGTGGTCAGTGGACCCATGTCGTTGAACAGAGAAGAGGCAAGTTGGGGTGTTGTATTCGCATGGTGACTTGCATGTGTCACGAGCTAGCTGAGTGCTAGTATTCGTCTGCAATGGATTGGGCTAGAACTCTAGTCTGTGACCACAGAAAGCTGAAGAAGCGCTGATGCAAGCCAAATAGCAAAAGATATGAGTATGTGCCCCCAAATCACATTTTTTTGCCTAAATTTTAAAATGTTCTTGCCATTGTTCTGTACTACTTTAGATATAGAAAAGAAGAAACTTGGAGAATCTTTCAGCTAAGCCCCTCCCCACACTCCTCATCAGAAAGGTGAAGGACCTGAGATCAGGACAGCCCACCGGACTCTTAGAATTGCCTAGCAGCCATCCTGGGTGTGGTGGTGCATGCAAGTAACCCCAGTTACTTGGGAGGCTGAGGCAGGAGGATTGTAGATTTGAGGCTGGCCTGGGCAACTTAGTAGGACCGTGTCTCAAAATAAAAAAATGAAATGGGTTGGTGATGTAGCTTAGTAGTAGAGTGCCTGTAAGCTTCATCCCTAATACCTTCTCTCCCCTCAAAAGAATGACCCAACCAGCCACGCTCCTCCTAGAGCTAGCTCAGGTCCTTGGTGTTCTTTCAAAGTTACCATTCTTTTCCTGTAGCTAACACCAAAGCAAATCTTAGCCTCTGACAAGGAATCACAGACTCCAAATTAGTGTCCTCAGAATGAGCAGCTATATCAAAAAAGCATGACTTGGGGGGCATCTCGACCTTCCATATAGGGCGCTTTGCTGGTGTGGGGCTCTGCTTTCTTAAGCAAAGGATGGGAACCTAAGATAATGGCATTTAATATTAGCTACACAGATGTTTTGGTTTGTGACCTTGAGAAGATTAGTCAGTGTCCCAGCTGAATATGTAAATAGGAACAAAAACAAGATTTACTCTCCCCGGGGACATCCTAAGTGTTTTTGTCAGGCTACAAGAGGAGGACTGCAGAGAGCATTTGGGCTGGGAAAGTAGAAGTGAAGCTTGGCTTTTCATTCCGTAAGATTCCCTGGGTTTAACAATTCATCAGAGGAGCCGGGCGTGGTGGCGCACACCTGTAATCCTAGTACTTGGAAGGCTGAGACAGGAGGATCACAGGTTCAAGGCCAGCCTCAGCAACTTAGCAAGGCCCTCAGGCGCTTAGTGAGACCCTGTTTCAAAACAAAAAATAAAAAAGGGCTGGGGGTGTAGCTCAGAAGTAGAAGGCCCCTGGGTTCAATCCCCAGTTCCACCAAAAAAAAAAAAAAAGGGGCTTGTCCACTTTCTGCCTTCAGGTAGGATTTCGATGCACCTTTCTCTTATTTTAAGGACAGGAAGAGAGGTTCTACACTGGAGTGGCTTTTCCTTTGGCCAGTACTGTGATGTGCCATTACAGTTTTAATAGAGCTGGGTAGGAAGGAATGCTTCCTACTACCGGCCACTAGGAGGGACACCCTCGTATCTCAGGGAGAGTGGCACTTAGATTCCAAGCGTGTCCTGTGGCCAGTGGCCTCAGATGCGGCTCTGATCAGAACATTACTAAGAGGCTCCTCAGCTTCTCTGCAGTGGGTAGAATCTCACTGGTTTTTAAATATCCTAACTGGAGTTTTTCCCAGCCATCTTTTGGTCCCCTCAGTAACTAGTCCCAGGTTCTCATAGCCTCTCCTTAGATATGAATCGCCTGTTAGGTACAGAATTCTAGTAACAGGAAAATATGGATTTTTCCACAAAGTTTCAGCATCCACCACTCCATATTTCAGCACGGAACCCCGAGGCCAGCGTGGCTGGTTATTAGAGGAATAAGGGTTAAGAGCAGGTGTTCTTCACCACTTCCATGGCCTCGAATTGGTTATTCATGATTTTGTGCCTCAGTTTCCTCATCTGCAAAACGGATATACTCGTTGAAGATTATTGCAAGGAGCAATGAGTTCACACCTACAAGTGGCTTGTCTCCATGTCTGGAATGATGATGGCTGCTAGGATCTATCAGGACCTGACCTGTGTTTGCTTCAAGCAACTGGAACGATCCTCAGGCCAAATCTTTTCACTATTTATTACAAGGGAGCTTAATGAAATTCTGAAGTATGCTTCAAATCACACTCACTTGGTTCAATATAAAAATAAATATAGATATATGGTTTCTTGGGGGATAAGGATGATTCTTTTAACACTTTAGGAATGACCTTGGCTTCTCACACTGTTCAGCTTCTCTCGCCAAGGCTCCGCTGCATTTGATACCAGCTGGTTCAGTAAGACAGGGGGGTGCAGAGGAGCCCACCTGCTGATTAGATTAAATGTGCCTTAATCATAGGAGTCTGAGGATTTGCGTTGAAATAAATTACGAGTGATCACATTTACAAGCCAAGAAGACATGATTTAATAGGGAAAAATAATTTATGTAAGTGCTCCATAAAATGTTTCTGTGGGTTTCTCTGTTCTCTAAGGAGAATTAATAAGGATACACTTTTTTTTTAAAGTTACATAAAAGCACCCTACTTCCCTTGTGACAATTGTACCCTTCACATCTGCCTCAGGTCAGCGCGGCGTCAAGGTCAGGCGCGCCCAACAGTTCCAGTACAAGTTCGATTTCACCTGTGCACACACGTGTGCACACGCATTCCCATTCTCCCAAATGTTCTCTCCAGATCACTTTACAGATTAGGAAACATCTCAAAAAAACCCTCCTTCTCAGCATTTTTTAGAGTGCTAAATTCATATTTCTGTTTTTATGTGTGTTAGAAATATATCTTTCCTGGACTCGTTTATGTTCACATTCATAGGAGCTGACTGTCCTTTATGAGGACATACCCGCCATTGCTTGTTGAATCACTGCACCTTTTAAAAATCAATCTCAAGCTTAAAAATGAGGAATCTTGGTAAAAACAAAACTATACTTTGTGAAGATCCTAGGAATGTCTGTCTTTGGAATGGCTCTTTTTTGTGTGGGGGGGTTGTGGGTTTTTTTTTTTTCGCAGTACTGGGGATTTAACCCAGGGGAATTCTACCTCCGAGCTACACCCCTAGCCCTATTTTTTTATTCTTTACTTTGAAACATGGTCTCACAAAGTTGTGGAGGGCCTCACTAAGTAGCTGAGGCTGGCCGTGAACCCGGATCCTCCAGTCTCAGCCTCCCAAGTACTGGGATTACAAGCTTGCGCCACCGTGCCCAGCTAGGAATGCTATTTGTTAAAATATACTTTCCCATCCTCAATTTCTATTGACTTCATAGCCCCTCTTCACTAGCCATCCCCTCCCCTCCCTTTACCCCACACTTCTTGTCCATGCTCAGCATCTTCACCCCCCCTTATTCACTCTCCTACACACCACTAATGCTACCCTTGACCAGTCACCAGTGCCCATTTGGTGGCTAAGAGCCATGGAGACACTTTAATTATCTTAGTTGTCTGCTAAATAGCAATTACAACTGCTCAGTGCTCCCTGTTTCTTCATGAAACAGGCCCTCTCCCTGGTTTACTTGACATCACACTACTCTTGATTTTCTGTCTCCTTTTCCTCATTCCATCCTTGAAATGTTGGTTCCCGGAGGTTCTTCTCTTGGCACTCTGTTCTTCCCCCTTCTCGATTTCTCTCAGAGTGGAATCATCTGTTCCCAGGCTTTCTGAAATAGAAACATTCTTGCATCCCATTTTTTTCCTCTCCAGCCACCCCTACAGCCAACTGCCTCCTGACTGTGGCCCTTTGGATGTCCCCCAAATGCCTAAAGCTCAACATATTAGAAATTGAACCCATTACTTTTCTAATCGGCTCCTTGTCTTTGGATCTTAATTTCATTGAAAAGACATCACTGTATAGCCAGTTATTCAAGAATAAAACCAGGACATCATTCTTGATTCTGTTCCCCTTGTCATCTCCTGTACCTAATCACTTACATTATATCATCCATATGTCTCGAATTCTTCCACTTTTTTCCCTTCCCACTACCACGATGCTAGTCCAGACCACCATTATCTTTCATGTGGATTGTTGCAACAGCCCCTTACCTGGTTTCCCTTCTTTAGCATTGTGTCAGTCGAACCCAAACTCTGCCAAGCCTCCAGAAACCTCTTTCAAACTTTAATCTGATGATGTCAGTCTTCAGCTTAAAACCCTTTGCCAGTTCCCCTTAGACTGCATGAGAAAGTCTCAATTCCCTAATGTGGCTTCGAGAGCTATTTATAATATAACCTCAGCTGACTTCTTGGGTCTTCTGTCTCATAATTGCATCCTCCCATCACTGGCTTTATTAGTAACTACCTGCAATTGTCTGGATGTACCAAGATCTTGTGGATCCTGTTCTTCAGACGTGCTGTCCCCTCTTCCAGGAACACTCGTGGCTCCTTTGTATTTGGCTAACTCCTAATGGTCCTTCCCTGAATCCCAGTGGTTTAGTGGTTTAAACCTGGTATAACACCCTCCATGGGCATCTTTTTGCCTAGAATATCAGTGCCCCAGCACATAAAAAGTTGTTTTTCTTTCCTTCTCTAGCCTCAGCTCCCTGGGGACAGCGAGAGTACTGTGTTCACCTTTGTGTTCTCAGATCCTAGTATACTCCTGGACTCAAAGGACTTTCCTACGTATTTATAGAAAGGAGGAGAAAGAATCAAGTACAGGTGACACACCCACAGGTGCTGTGGGTATAAATGCTAGTAAGATTTCTCTTTGCATAGATATTTCCAGCCAAAAATGGACATTTCTCCATTCCTCTGATTGCCATGTAATCATGACATGAACTAAAGGAAGGAGATTGTTTTCTTGACCTGGCTTTCATTTGCCTAGAAGTATGGACAAGTACTGTCACACACCAACCTCATCCATACTCACAACTTACTGCTCTGGTAAGAATGGTTGATAGACATTCATTTGGACGAGGATTTTTAAATAGGTGTCCACTGAGCATTGTGCGTAGCAGTGGCTAGGTGCTGGAGTTACAGAAGTCAGTCTTTTCCCCTGCTCTTATGGGTGGAACCTAAGGACCTAGGCACCTAGTGGGTGGCATATGCACACAGCAGGTGCTGGAAGATGTCATACCCGTACTCAGGGTAGAAGTTCAGAGATAGGAAAGATCATTGAGGATCTTGGGATTGAGACTTCATCCCAGTGGAATTTGGCTGAGTTTAATCTTGCTAAGACTTATTCATCCGTTTAATGAATGTTTATGCTGGAGGCCAACTTAGGTTAGAGTTGCAGAAATAAAAATGACACAGTCATTAACCTGATCAGATCTGTAATTTACCCAATGGTAATCGGAGACAACTCTTCACTGTTCTTTAACTCTGGGTTTTTAGAGATCTCCGGAAGCTCCTGGGCTTACATTTCTATTGCACATGCCTCCCATCATTTAATGTTAAAAGGTCCCCTTTCAAAGGGGCATATGTTTTCTCTAATATGTGCAAGCTAGGGAGTATAGGGATACCAGAGGAACTCCAGACAATGGAGGAGAAGCCTCAGTGGAGCCAGGGAGGTGGTCTAAGGGAAGGGGAGGGGAAAGACTGAGGTTCATTAATAGAATTACTACCATCGACTATGTGTACATATGCGAATATAACAACGTCAATCTCAGTACTCTGTATTTGGAAGGGGGGAGATGAGGAGGCGGGGGGGACACCAAATGCTGAGTGCATGTATGTCACTGTCAACATGATTTACATTGTGATGTGAGACTATAATGCACCAATAAAAGCACATTCATATAAAAAGGCCCCCTTCCAAGAAAAATTTCTTACCACCGAGAAAGTTAACTCTCTGACTTCAGAGAGTTCATTCTGGTTCCCACCCAGAATCTTTTATTAAAAGATTAATTAACCTGAATCTTTTAAAGCAGTGATGGATCCATCCAAAAAACAAATAAAATATACTGAGTCAAGCTCGGTAGGTCTCAATTAACTGGGAGGAAATTTCAGCTCATAGGAAATGAACTATGAAGGGTGTGGTGGGATCTGAGCTGAATGGCTGCCATTGAGATGGAGCGTGTGTACCCGGATATCACTCGACAGAACCAGACTGGAAGACGAAGGCCTTTCCTGAACCACAGTGATTCTCTGGCTCCCGTCGGCCTCAACCAGGATCCCCACTCTAGGGCTAGACTTGAGTCACCGGATGCCACCATCACGAGGAAACTGTGGCCATGTGGGTGTTGGATGGAGCTTAGCTGGCAATGTCAGCAGGTCACCATGGATACCCTGTGCAGACCAAGCTCATTTGGTTCTTCCCAGCTCAGCCACCTGTTGCAGACAGCAGATGGGGCCTGGCTCCACTTGGAGATGGTCACCATCTCTGCTACGTCGGCTGTCCTTGGGAAGGGAGGAGAGTGTGGGAACAGAGAGGACAGTGAGCAGAGGACTGATGCTCTCAGGAAGCAACCATCCAGGCATGGCCAGCCATGGGGTGGTCCTTCTGCACAGGTTCTGCTGTCCCTTTGAAGATGGGTTCATCTCAGGCCTAGTCACAGAAGTAGCGCTGGAGAAAAGACCGGAGTAGCAATTGGAACCAGATCATGGAGGGTTTGAATGCTAATTGGAGGGACTTAGAATTTATCCTAGAGGCCATGGGGCACTATTAAAAGTTTCAGAGTTGTAATAAATGCAGTGGTGAAACTAGGATGCTGGTTCAGTGCTACATTTTGAACAAGGGGGAGGCAGAAAATCCAAAGGCAGATTGGAAACCAACTGAGTAGGTGGCCAGGTTAGGCTGATTTTGGCACAATTGAGGAAGACAGCCAACCAAAAGAGGATGGACCAGGACAACCAGAAGGTGAAAAGACAGGTCACTCAAAAATCCCAAGGTCATCATGTCTGAGCAGAGGCAGCCCAGGGCTCTGGAGGTGAACTTCGAAACTCAGAGACAATTCTAGGTCTGCTCAGGTGTCTTCTTTCTCTTTCTTTCTTTTATTTTTTTCATGGTACTGGGGATGGAACCCAAGGGCATTCTACCTCTGAGCTACACCTCTAGCCCTATGTTATTCTTTTATTTTGAAACAGGGTCTTACTAAATTGAGGAGGGCCTAACATGCTGAGGCTGGCTGCAAACCTGGATCCTCCGGTCTCAGCCTCCCAAGTACTGGGATTACAAGCATGCGCCACCACACCCGGCTTCTTTTTCCTTTTTAATCTCAGCAATATCTTGGGCCTTAAAGGAGTTCTACCATGGATTAGAGACTTCTCATCCCCTAAGCTTCCGAAAGGCCAAACAAGGCCTTAGTATAAACACAGTATTATTACCAGAGAAGCCTGACTCTGGGGGAATCCAACAAACCAGGTCACTTGCCCCAAAAAACAAACAGAAAAGGTCATGGTGAAGGGCAGGAAAGGAATTTTAATCAAGATGGCCATATTAGGAAGGCAACATGAGATCCAGCATCTCAGCCCTGTGCTCAAGGTGCTGACAGGAGCTGTAAGTTTAAATAGAGGAAGGATTGGGGCAGGAGGTGAGAGGTGTGCATAACTAAGCAGTCTTGGACAAACTGGTCTGGTTGATCCTGACCTCAGTTCTGGTTCTTCGAGGTGGCTCTGGGTGCTCACCTGAGGGGGCAATTCCACTTGCTGCTTGGGATGTTTATCTGTCAGACCTATGATCCTGGAAGAGGGTTCCCATGAGATGATGGCTCCTGCTTGGGGGGCAGTCCCCTCATGGGGTGATTTGCCTTCAAGGCCCCGCTGTCCTGGATGGTGTAGGGCAATGCTGGAAACTTCCGGGCTACTTCCGGGCTCTGGAACAGGATGCTGTAAATGTTCCTGCAAATCTTGCCTCCGTCTTGAAGGGGGTCAGGATAGATTAGGTAAAGTTAGGGCTAATCAACCTTGTAGTATCATTTTTTAGATGAACACTCCTGAAATGATTAACATGCCTACATGCAGAGCCGAGCCGGTCACCAAGTTGAAGGTCATAAAGGAGACAGATACAAAATGAAGGCAGAGATGCTGTTTCACTCAGCATTCTTATTGCTGTGATCCAACAAGAACAAATTAGAGGAGGAAAGATTTATTTGCTCACAGTACTGGAGATTTCAGAGGTTGCAGTCCATGTTAGGCCAGGTCATGTGTGCAGAGCTCAGGGAATGATGGTGAGAAACAGAGAGAGAGCAAGGGGAGTGTGTGACATATATAATCCCCAAGACCACACCCCTGTGACCCACCTCCTCTAGGCACACCCTGCCTACCTTACAACTCAATAAATCCATTAATCCACCAACGGATTTATCCACTGATGATATTTGAACCCTCATGTTTCAAGTTTTTCACTGCTGAACATTTTGCATTGTCAATACCTGAGCTCTTCCAAGGGACATTCTATATCCAAACCCTAACAGATGCCAAGCTTTAGCCTGCTTTTAGTTACCCATTGGACATTTGCAGGCCTAAGTAAAGAGTCACTTTGCAAAGGCAGCCTCTCTAAGTCCCTGTTATAGCATCAGAGCATGTTTTTCGGTATCGAACTGACCTTCCTCTGAATTTCAACTCCATATCTTGTTAACTGCAGGGGACCTTGACCAAGCTGCTTAACTCATCTGCAAAACAGGGCTCAACGATGTGCATCTCATTTGGCTGTTGCAAAGCTTAATTTAGTTAATGTATGTACAGCGCCTAATCAATGCCTGGCGCATAGTGGCTTCCCCCATCTTATTAGTGTCCTTTTGTCTTTCTCTCCGTATGCATTAGAGCGCATGTCCTCTGGAAACTGTTTCTCTCTGGCCAGAGGCAAAGGCTTCAGGGGATGGATGTGATCAGAACAGCAGCACTTTTTCATTATGAAGTCGGTTCAGATGCCCCTTATTTGACATTGAAAGGCAGTGTAGTAAATTCTGACTTTAATGCAGTAAAGTAGCTTAATATGCAGGGAAACTGGTGTAGTCCCTTGTCAGATGAGCCAGGCCATCGCTGACTTCTTTTATAGAGCCTGTTTCTCTGAGTCCAGTACTATCACAGGTGGGGTGCATTTGTGGATTTACCTAGTGCCCCAGCCACTCCTTCCTGCCCAAGGTAGAGGGCCCTCAGCCGCATGGCAGAGTCTAACTGCCTCTTCCCATTTCCTGTGCCTTTGGTCCTGGCTGGACTTGGAAATCCAGAGATGCATAGGACCCATTCATGCTCCAGGAGGAACTCCCTGTCCAAGAGGGGACACAGCGACACCCTTGCCCTGGTCCAGATGACAGGAGAGCGTGGGGAGGCAAGTGTGCACACCACGGGTGCAGGTCCCCACTTTGTCCCACAGGTGCCCAGCTGCCTTGTGCAAGTCCCCATGTTGGGCTCTGGGTTGCTAAGAGGACAGACGCCCCAGCCTCTGCACTTGGAGCCTTCTAGACTTCATGGGCCACTTCTTACATTTGACCTCAGAGGCCAATTATCACTCCAGGTCTCCAGTGAAAGAGCTGCTCCTTAAGTGAAAGGCCAGGGACACAGGCAGATCAGAGAAGTGTGCAGAGCCAGCTGCAGGGAGGAGGGGGCTGAGCAGGAGCACGCCCTGCAGGCAGAGCCCAGAGCCTCAGAATCCATGTCAGCACTGTGACCGGCCTTCAGTTGGAGGGAGAGATCTGTATCAGGAGGCGCTGGCTGTCCTGGGCCCTGGAGTCATTGGTTGGGCTGCTAATTATTGGCCTTTTGGGACATCTACTATAGCCCATTTGTCACATGGTCCCTGTAAAAGTGATGTCTCAGTGAAGATGGTTCATATACTCCCAGGCTGCACTTCTGAAGGCCCAGCCCCCTGGGGCTTTCAATTTATCTTATAGTTACAGAGCATGTAACAAGTTCGCAGACCACATGGTTCACCTGGAGGTTTCTGCACGCCACCAGGGGCCAGTGCACTGATCCTTTGGTAACAAGCTTACAGAGCATTCAGGGGTATGGACAATTTTTTTTGAGGTACTGGGGATTGAACCCAGGGGCATTCTACCTCCGAGCTACACCCCAAGCCCTATTTTTTATTCTTTATTTTGAAACAGGGTCTCACTAAGTTGTGGAGGGCTTCACTAAGTAGCTGAGGCTGGCCCCGAACCCGGATCCTCTGTTCTCAGCCTCCCAAGTACTGGGATTACAAGCATGCGCCACCACGCCCGGCTTTGTTATGAACAATTTAATGTTGACAAAATGAACTTTCTCTTCCCAAGTAACCACACAATACCAAATCCACAGAATGACAGCCATTTCAACCAGACATTACCCCAAGTCCCCCAAATACTCCTTCAGTTCGTGGAATGACATTACCTGCCACTAGGTGGCCCCCCAAGTGCATATAGCCTTTCCTGCACAGAGAATTTAAATTTGATTTTCTGGATAATTTTTAACATGTACACACACATAGACACACATACAATCTTAAAATTTACCATTATTTAAGTCAATCATCAGTTCTTTGATTTTCCTTTAAGCATTCAAATGATAGAATTTATTCACATTCTCTGGGAAATCGGTTTAGCATAAGAATCTATGGGTATTCCTGAATCTTCCGGGCCACAAACCACAGAATTAAGAGTATGAATTTGGCCAAGTGTGGTGGTGCATGCCTATAATCTCAGTACTTGGGAGGTTGAGACAGGAGGATCACAGGTTTGAGGCCAGCCTTAGCAACTTAGCAAGACCTTCAGAAACTTAGACCCTGTTTCAAAATATAAAATAAAATAGGGCTGGGGGTGTAGCTCGGAGGTAGAACACCCCTGGTTCAAGCCCCAGTACCACCATATATACATATATTTACACACACAAACACACACACACACAATTATGTGCACACATACACATACATATATACACAGACACATATATATGAACTTGAATTTATTCTACTAAATAGCATGTTTTGGTTTGTCTTGTAAAGTAGTATATGCAGTATTTAACATACTAGTCTTCAAATTAATTTTTAATGCAGTGGAAAAGAAAGGAAGAACAAACATTTAAACAGTGTTTATTACATAGCAGGCAGTGTTGTGAGATATTTTAAACATTAACTCTTTTTTTGTTTGTTTTTGGTGGTACTGGGGACGAACCCAGGGGCATAACATCCTCAACATAGTAGTGTCATTGTAAAACTGAATCAAGGCAAAATCTATGGGAATAAAATTCACCAGAGAACATTTTAAACTTTATTTTAATTTCTAAAGTCTTTGCTTCAAAACTGCATAATAAACGTGGCAAGATAGTGGCCCACTCAGCTTTGCCCTAAGCTCTTAACTCCCAGCACACAGCCACCTGGGCTCATCCATCTTTGGACCTGTGTGGCCACCAGACCACAAGAGGGCGCGCGTGAGCATGAGCCTGGATGTAGATTCTAATGCCTCAAAACCAGCTGAGCCACTGGAAAGGGGCCCCATGGAGGGGCTTATCCCTGGCATTTTAAAGGCAGAATGTCTCTGTTGTGTCTGCAAGACAGAAAAATGGAAGGAAGATGCAGAGGGGCTCCTATGAATGTACTAAGGAGTGGGGTCAACAGTATTGGGCCACCATGCACCTGCAGCCCAGGCAGGACACAGTGTTAGGTGCTGACTCAACCTCCTGGCTATAAGGAAGGGAAGTCTCGCATTTGCACAGACCTCATAATAACCCTCCAGTCTGTTTCTCCAAGCCCTCTCCTGCTGTGGTCTTGTGAGGACAGGCATGCAGTTCCTAAGGCTGGATCCTTAGAGTGGGAACTCAGGGATTTGAGACAATTTCAGTCCGTGGAATATTTTAAGTTAGGGCTCAACATTCAATTTTATGCCCTGGCCAACGCTTGACCGTAGACCATCAACGGGAGCAGAAATAGCAGATGTTGTTGTGTTTCTTCCCTTGCTCGGGAACGGGAGCCCTGGGTGCTTGGGCCTCTGGGCTGCCGCAGGGAAGTGACTGAGAGGCGGGTGAGCTGGAAAAGAGTGAAATCCCGAGGTCTCCCCAACCTCATGCGGGTGCTAGCCACTGGGTAGCTTCATCTACTTGGGGTCACAGTTTCACAGTTTAATGAAGCTGAATTTTTTTTTTCAGCCCAGTCTGTGGGGTCATACTAGTGCAAAAAGATTGACTCTGGAATCTCTCAATGTCATTATAATATAAAATCCATAAATGGAAGTTTCTCTCTCCCCTCCTGGCTATCATCCATGCCATGCATGGCTTCGCCATCTTGCCTGCACAACTCCTGATTGGTGTCTGTGCTTCCTGTACCTCTCCTGCACATCCAAGTCCATTCTCCTGGCGGCCGTCAGCATGGCCTTTCTAGAAGAGAGCTGATCCCATCACTGCTGCACAATTAACAAACAAGAAACTTAGATGGCTTCCTGTTGCCTTCAGGATCAGACTCCTTCGTGTCACACTCACAGCCTCATATATGGAACCAGACCCTCCCCATCGCTTTCTTCCTGTCATGAGGGTGTTCAGATAGCCCAGCCCTTTGGAGGCCCTTGTTCACTCGCCAGAATCCTCCTTGTGCATTTCTGCTTCAGAGCCCCTTTGCCCCTGCTGTCACTTTGGCAGGTGACATGGCCTGACATGCCTTCTAAACACCTCTCTGCCCCAGTGATTTTTCTTATCCGTCAAGATCCTGCGGACATGTTGCAAGCTCCTGTAGCCCTGCCCTGCCCCCTCCCTTGCTCTTTGCATTCCCATAGTTCTTTATTGCTGAGGCTGGCTTTGAACCTGCGATCCTCCTATCTCAGCCTCCCAAGTACTGGGATTACAGGCATGCACCACCACACCCGGCTCCCATAGCACTTTGGTCTTCACTGAGTCATGTGTTATAGTTGCTTACATACCTTCATCAGATGATGAATTTCCTAAAAGCAGAGGCTGGGCAACAGTCACTGTCCCTAGCTCAACACTTGCATGATAAATATTAATGAATGACCCGAAACATTTCAAAGTTCTCTTTTCCAGCCAGAGACCTGTGCTTCCCAAGCATTTTAAGTGTCGTGGTTTCTGCACTGGCCACTTAAGCTGGACCCCTCCCCTATTTTCATTTCAGGCCCTCTCCTCCCTGCCAGGTGCCTGATCTCTGAGCCTAGTCTCACAGCCTGGCGGCAGCCCTTAGCTCCTGGGAGGAAGGGGCAGGGCCCAATGGCTGCGCCTCTGAGAACATGACAGAGAACAATGGCAGGAAGCGTCCAAGTGGGAAACAATCCACTGGGCTCAGCCCATGTGGAGGAGCTTCCTGATTGGCTTGATCTCTTCTGAGCAGGAACTCTGAGAATAACTTTGGAATTATCCCAGTGGGTGACAAATTTCTCCCCTGAAAAGAAGCTGTCATCTGGTAATATCAAGCATGAAAAATATGATTAGAAAAAAAACTACAAGGAAATTTCCTTCAGGAAGATTCGTTTGGATTTACCAAACCTCCAGGCCCTGCCAGTCTCCAACTCTGACCTCCTTCTGAGTCTGTGTCTCAGCTAAGCTGTGATCTGTACCTTCCAGATGGATAGCATCCTCCCCTCCAGTGCTCAGAGGCCAGAGATGCGGTTGGTCCCCTGATGGCAGCCCATGGGGCAGGTAACTGCAGAAGGAAAGGCTCCCTTTCAGAGCCATCTTCCTGCCGTAGACATGGAGCGCTGGCTGGGTACAAGCACTCTGCCAGGCATTGCGGAGGCCAGAGCGACACACAGGTTGTAGTTTCTATCTTCATTGAACAGGGGTTTCCAAACTGTGGTCTGTTCCATGGATCGACTAAGCTGAGACAAGAGATGGAGTGGGTGGATCTCCCAGCCAGCTCTCTACTCAATCAGAGCAGCTCTGTTTAATCAAGTTGTTGGGAAAGAAAACTCTACCCTCCAAAGAGGAAATGCCACAAACCTTTGAAGTAGGAGCCCTTTCATTTGCCCTTAGGAAGGAGGCTGCACAGGGTGCAATTTCCCAGGCTCCGCCAGCAGGCAGAGCTGGGTTTGAGTGAGCTCTGCCACCTGCTGGTGGCAGGCCGTAAGTCGCTTACCCTCTCAGCCTCATCTGCCAAGTGTGGGTTCTAGTGGTAATTTTGCAGAGTGCAGCGAATTGAATAATGCTTACAAACTAGCCCAACGTCTGGCTCATGGTAAATGCTCAATACATGTTAGCTATTTTTACCACTGCTCTTGTGGGATATTAAGTAATCTTTTTTCTTCAATGAATGACTCATTAAGATGCTAACTCAAGCATCTTGGACGCAGCACCAGGCTCCCCAGGGTAACTTCCAATATGGACGGCAGGCAAAAATGTGTTGATGATTGCCACTTTGGACGTTGATAGGAGCTGTGGCTGAAGCCATCTGGCTGTGTACACACACATGCACAGAGAGGCTAATGGGAAAGTCGAACTCAGCAGGAAAGCTATCACAGAATGCTGGATTTAGGCACCAACAATGAGTAAACAGGGATTTGGAAGAGAGGAATGTGCCCCATAAACAATTCTTACAATCTGGTATGGAATCCCAGATGCTTCCTTCAGGGAGGGGCAAAGTCAAAGAGAACCACCGGGTGAAACAAGTAAATGCTGAGGCCGTCCATCGTCCTGGCCCAGTGCCTGCGTACCTGCATGTCTTACACCTGCGGTTTTACTTAGGTGAGCCCCAGAGTCAGTAAGAACAGTGCATTGCACACAGGCCACCGCACACACCTGGAATCAGATGAAATGATATATTTGGAGTCTTTGGGGAAAGAGTGAAAAGCTTAGAAAGCATAGCAGTTACCTTCTGCATTGTCCTATCTCAGAGAAAGCAAATAAGAGAAATTTCTTTTTTAATCAGTTGTGTTTACTAAGTCCAGGGTTGCTGTTATTTTGAATTTGTTCTTTTGTTGTTTTGTTTTTTGGTACTGGGGATTGAACTCAGGGACATTCTATCTCCCTTTTTATTTTGAAAGAGGGTCTTGCTAAGTTGCTGGGGCTGGCCTCAAACCTATGATCCTCCTGTCTCAGCCTCCGGAGCACTGGGATTACAGGCATGCACCACCATGCCTGGCTTTGAATTTGTTCTTTTAAGAATCATTTTCTACTGAAGAAATTAAGCCAAAGGGTCTGTGTTGAAGTTATTTCCGGTTGAGAAACTACTTAGGCATTCACAGAAACATCCATTCCCCCAGCTAACATTTATTGAGAACTTTTAATGAGCCAGTTCCTCACTTCATGCAAACTAGCAAGGTGCTAGAAGCTATATTCAAAGAAAGAGAATAAATGGTAATTATCCTTAAGATGTTTGCAAATTGCAGTTGGGGAGGGGACCCCGATTCCATAAACAAGAGATTAAAATATAGTGGGATTCATTTGGGGATAGAAATATGTCCGTAAGCCAAGACAGCAAAGAGGAAAGATACCAGGGAGACTTCCAGAAAGACATGAGACCTGAGCAGATTCTTAAAGAATGATCAGAAATTGCCCAAAAGAAGGGGAAGGAAAAGAACAGGGATAGTGCAGGCATAGTGGGTGGCCAGCAAAAAGGTCCTGAGGCCATGAAAGGGCACCTGGTGTACAGGGATTGTTGTTCCTGAAGGTAGATGGGAGGCCAGGAGTGAGTCATATTAAGGAGCTTTTAGGAGTTTCCAACAAGGTGGGTACCATCTTGATTTGTCCGGAACATCCTGGATTTGAAGGTGATGAATCTGGGTCGAGACAGAGAGATGGGTTGAAGGGTTGTTGCAGGCAATTAGAGGAAAGAAGAGAGCCTGTAGCAGAGTTTAAAGAGGAGGAGGTGTGAGATTTGTGAGTTGAACTGGCAGGACGTGGTAGTTCATAAGATATACAGAAGGTGCCCAATTCATAATGATTCAACTCAGAGTGTTCCAACTTTATGATGGGGTGAGAGCAATATGCATTCAGGAGAAATGGTACTTTGAATTTTGAATTTGATCTTTTCCCAGGCTAGTGGTATGTGGTAGGGTCTCTTTTTCCATGCTGGGCAGTAGCAGTGAGCTGTAGCTCCCAGTCAGCCACCGTACCAAGGGGAAACAACCGATTCTCGACAATGTACTGTGTTACAAAGCTGTGATGTCTGGCAGGACACATGAATTAAATGCATTCTTGTCTTAGGATATTTTCAACTTTTGATGAGTTTATTGGGATATAACTCCATTGTAAGTCAAGGGCCATCCATACATTTGTGGTGATTATTGGAGAGGGGCCAGTTAGAAGTCAAGATAGCATCCAGGTGTCTGTCTTAGGTAGAATGGATTGGCATTGGTACCAGCAACTGATAAGAAAGTGGAGAGAAGAAGAGCTTTATGGAGCGAAATGAGCTTGATCTTACACGTTTGGTTTGTGGACCATGGGGGAGGGGATTCAAAATACAGTTGTACAGAGGCTGGTATCAAGGAGAGATGCTGAAGACATAGTTTGGGTAGATGTAGCATGTAGGTAGGAATTACAGCATAAGGCTGGATCTGATTAGCCAGGTTTAAAGTGTTGAGTAAGAACAGTGGACCAAACCAGGTGCAGTGGCATATACCTGTAATCCCAGTACTGGGGATTACTGGGGAGGCTGAGACAGGAGGATCACAGGTTCAAGGCCAGCCTTGGCAACTTAGAGAAACCCTGTCTTAAAATAAAAAGGACTGGGGGGTGTAGCTCAGAGATAGAATTCCCCTGGATTCAATTCCCACTACCACACAAGTACACAAAGAACAGTGGACCCAATAAATATTGAACAAAGGAGAAGAGGAGCCCATGTTGACTTCCAAAAGAGAGAAAGAGTAGTCAACAAGGTATTTAAAAATGAAGTCAGGGCTAGCAGTTTACCTTGGTGGTCGAGCTCTTACCTAGCATGAGGGAAGCCCTGGGTTCCATCCCCAACTAAATAAATAAATGATAAAAACAAGACTGAAGGAGTCAAATAGAGTCCCACTGCAGGGGATCCATTAGACTTGGCAGTTAGGGTGTCATGGAGTTTATGAAAAGTAGATGAAAGGGGGGCAGAAGGCAGAGGGAATAAAGCTAGGAGGGTTGGGGTGTAAGTCGAGGCAGCAAGCAAGTGGCTGCTTAGAGAACTCTGGAAGAGACTCAACAGTCACTAGAACAGGATTCAGGGTCGAGAGAAGGTCACCTATTTTCAGTGTGGAAAGAATCGATTCTTGTTTCTGGACTGCAGGGAAGGAGACGTTTCAGAGCGAGGTTAAAGGTACAGGGGAGAAGGGATGATGGATGGGGTGCCATCCCAGCCAGATCTACACAAGGTCAGGTGCTCCGGAGGGAGAGTCGGCCTTCAACAAGAGAGTCCCAGTTAGAGACTGGAAGTAAGAAGGTGAGGCTAGACAGGACTTTTTTCCTGGTAAAAGAGACATTTGTTGGGAGAAAAGAGTTTAAGCCACCGAGAAAAGCATTGCTTTGAAAAGAGATCATCTCACTTTGCGGTAATCAAAACTCTTTATTCCTGATGAAACACACTTAAATAAGAATCATACCCAAGAAATCAAGCTTGGAAATGATTTCCTGCAGCAGAAATCAACGCGTACTCATTCTGATGGCGTGAGCCACACGGTTCCAGACGGAATAAACATACAGGAAGAGGGAAGAAAGTCTGATCTCCATGAGCTAAAGAAAACTTACATAGAGGAAAGTTGTCATTCATACTTCTTTGGGATAAATTCGATTGTATCAGCCAGGCACAGTGGCACACACCTGTCATCTCAGTACTTGGGAGGCTGAGACAGGAGGGTCACAGGTTTGAAGCCAGCCTCAGCAACTTAGCAAGGCCCTCATCAACTTCTCAAGACCTTGTTTCAAAATACAAAATAAAATAGTCTGGGGGAGTAGCTCAGAGGTAGAATGCCACTGGGTTCAGTCTCTGGTAACACACACACACACACACACACACACACACACACACACACTGCATCACAGTTCATAATAAAAGTGCCATTATGTCCCAGCTGTACACTTTGATCCAGATGTAAATCAGTCCAGTATTGATGTTCCTTTTTTCCTGACTCACTGACTATTTAAATTTGTTATTTGAAGGAGAAAGTCACAAAACCAAGCCACGATTTTTTAAATTGTATTTTGTATCACCATCTCCAAGTTAGTTTTACTATAGGGCATGCTTTAAAAAGTGCGTTTGTATGTTGCCTTGCCTTTCTTTTTTTTTTTTTTTT
>PVJS01002683.1:0-82054 GCA_004027185.1 Glis glis
AGATAGTGATTGAGTCTTATAGGTTTGTGTATGTACATCATGTGCTATAGTGTGTTTCCCTCCACTCCCCGCCCAACTCCCTCAGTTAGGTCACCTTCTTTGTCCATCTAAAGATTTCTTCTTCTTCCTTTCTAAGTCCCTTCTACATCCCATTCTATCTAGCTCCCACAGATTAGGGGGAACATCCGATTTTTTACTCCTAGTGTCTTACTAATATCGCTTAGCATGATGTTCTCTAGTTCTCTCCATTTCCCTGCAAATGATGTGATTTTGTTCTTCTTTGTGACTGCGTAAAATTCCATTGTGTACATATCCCATAGTTTTGTGATCCATTCATCTGTTGATGGACACCTTGGCTGGTTCCAAAGTTTGGCAATTGTGAATTGATCTTTTCAAAAAATCTCTTTTGATTTTTATTGTTGTTTCTCTTTTAATTCTCTGTCTCCAACTTCACTGACTTTTGTTCTACTGTTCATTTCCTTCTGCTTTGTATTACTTGGTTCTTGTTTTTCTAGTTTCCTCAGGTGAAAGTTCAGGTGATTGATTTAGTACTGTCTTTATATCTTATATGTGCATTCAATACTATAGTTTTCCCTATAACAACTGCTTTCATTGCATTCCACAAATTTGATAAGTTCTGCTTTCTTTTTCATTTAGTTCAAAATATCTTTTAAAATTTCTCTTGAGATTTATTTCTTTGACTTACAACACTATCTGGAAGTGTGTTATTTAGTCTCCAAATATTTGGGGATTTTCTAGTTACATTGACTGCTAGTTCAATTCTATTGTGTTTTGAGAACAGACATTTTAAGATTTATATTTTTAAAATTTTGTTAAAGTGTGTTTTATGGCCAAGAATGTGGTCTATTTTGGTAAATACTGTATGTGAGTTTGAGAAGAAGTGTAAATTCTGCTGTTGTTGGATGATGTCATCTGTAGGTATCCATTATATCCAGTTGATTGATGGTATTGTTCAGTGAAAATATGTGCTTGCTGATTTTCTGCCTCCTGCATCTATCCATTTTTAATAGAAGAAGGTGGAAATCTCTACTATAACAGTGAACTCATATGTTTATCCTTGCAATTCTATCAGTTTTTGGATCACACATTTTAATGTTCTGTTGTGACATATACACAGTTAAGGAATTATTATGTCTTCTTGCAGAATTTACCCTTTTATCATTATGTGAAGCCCCTCTGTATCTCATTTTCCTTATGTTGAAGTCTGCTCTGTCTGAAACGAACATGGCCAATTCTTTTTTTTTGATTAATGTAGTTCTTTTAATAACTTCACAATGTTGTATAAGCTAGTTTTCTTCCTTATTTTTTTGTCTTTATGCAACTTCTCAAGATGGAAAATTAATTAGACTTTTTCCCCCAGAACTTCCCTTAATGGAACTTTCCTTTAAATTCTGGTACTTAGATTCCTGAAGCTGCCCATAATCCAGCAATTCCTGCCATCTCTGGTTCCCCTTTTTTGTTTGTTGGTTTGCCTCAAACTGTGAAATATCCTGTAAAAGTTTCCAATGCTGGTAAACAATTTCTCTTTTTCTTTCCTTTCATTAAATTGCTACAGTCAGTTTTTGCTCCTTTTAGCCTCAATTATAGTGATGTTGTGATGTAATACAAAAAAATGAAGTATGCATCGACATCTTTTGATATACTCTGCTACACATAATGTAGAAAATGAAGCTCCAAACAATACCACCAAAAGTCATGGCAACTTTGCAAAAGAAATTCTGGATAGGAAGTTCTGTAAAAAATTTAGGTGCTTATTTGTATAAACTATCCTAAGCAGCTGAAAACCAACAGATATCACTCCTGGGAATGATTCTTTTTTTTGTGTGTATGGTACTGGGGATTGAATCCAGGGGCATTCTACCTCCGAGCTACACCCCCAGCCCTATTTTTTTTCTTTATTTTGAAACAGGGTCTCACTAAGTTGTGGAGGGCCTCACTAAGTAGCTGAGGTTGGCCACGAACTGGGATCCTCCTGTCTCAGCCTCCCAAGTACTGGGATTACAAATGTGCGCCGCCACGCCCGGCTCTGGGAATTATTTTGAAGGTCAATACTAAGTCAAAATATTTGAAGCTATTTTTCCAAAGTTACAAATCTAGATGATGACAGAGCTAAGTTTCAAACACAGTGTCTATGCTGTATTCTTTCTACTGTGCCGTCATATGCTACCAACTGGTCATATGGCATCCATGCTGGGTCTGTAGATGATAGTGTCAATCTAACATGTGCATCACATATATTTCATAGGATTAAATATCAAACCCAACTATGCTAAATTTAGGTTTTCTACTGTTTAGATATCTACTTTTCCACAGACACATTAAAGAAAATTCTGATATTTTCACCATAATATTTCATATAAAATTCAGTAGACATTCTCTCATTTGTTCAGTATTTCATTATTTTTTAACTAGACCACCATGTTCTAAGAAAATGGGCAAATCTATAAATATATCCTAACTGTATGTGGTAGCAAGAAATATTTACCCTTCCCAGCAAGACTGGAAGATGTTTGACCATTCAACTTAGGAAAATCATCATTTTTATACACCAATCATGAATCCACTGTAAAAGAAATACCAAAAGCAATTCCACTCACAATAGCCTCAAAAAAATCAAACACTCAGGAATAAATTTAATCAAGGAGGTAAGAGCCCCTTACAATGAAAATTATAAAACACTAAAGAAAGAAATTGATGGATATCTTAGAAGATTGAAAGACCTCCCATGCTCTTGGACAGGCAAAATAAATATTAGCAAAATGGCCATTCTACCAAAAGTGATCCACAGACTCAATGCAATCTCTATCAAAATACCAACGTCAAGCTGGGCATGGTGGCGCAGGCTTGTAATCCCAGTACTTGGGAGGCGGAGACCGGAGGATCCGGATTCATGGTCAGCCTCAGCTACTTAGTGAGGCCCTCCGCAACTTTGTGAGACTCAGTTTCGAAATAAAGGATAAAAAATAGGGCCAGGGGTGGAGCTCGGAAGTAGAACGCCCCTGGGTTCAATCCCCGGTACTGCAAAAAAATAAATAATAAAAAAAATACCAATGTCATTCTTCACAGATCTAGAGAAATCAGTCCTAAAATTCATATGGAAAGACAAAAACCCAGAATAGCCAAAGCAATTCTCAGCAATAAGAATCATGCTTGGAGGCATCACAATACCTGAAATTTATTTTGGAATGCTGCCTGGAGATATGCTTGAATCAGGCAAAGAACAAATTGAGTTGTCAATGGGAAGAGTGACCCTCCCCAGACAGATCCCCTTGTATGGAGATTGTGTACAATAACAAAAGAGAAAGTGTGTTGCACACTCTGTTTTGTGTGAGGAAGCTCTTTCCTCTCTGTACTCTATGCTTCTGGTGCCCCTCCTGCTTAGAGGTGAAGACATTTATCTGGTTGTGGATGACAGCCACTGATGTACATTTCTGGACTGGGTTGAATTAGTCTAGTAAAGGTCGTGAGCATAAGAATTGAGTATTTCTCTCTTCTCCTTCTTTGGACAAGTGAGAAACAGAAACTTCAGTTAACTGTGCATTCTGTCTGCTCTATGAAAATCAAACTTTCTCACAAGTGAGATTTTAATTGGCCATAAATGGGAGTAAGATGTGGAGAATCTGGAAACCCATTTCCCTTTCAAATGAGTTACATTACCAAATAGCCTCTTAATAAGACAGGTGCTATTTTCTCCATCTGATGATTCCTTTGGGGTATTTCTAGAATTCAGGATTCCAGTGAGGAACCTGATTATTTCTTTACATCCTAAGAATACTCATTATCAATTGAAGTGTCATTGCTGGACAAAGTCAAATACATTCAGTGCATAATGTTGGATTTAAGAAGCTGTCAGAATTTCTGTATTTGATTCCATTCAGAGTTAGGCTGAACTCTGTTCTTTAGGGCACCTTGGCAGTGTTTTTGTTTCTATTTTGGAAGGAATCAGTATGAAAGGCTAACTTTTAACTCACAACATTCTGCTGATCTCTTCAGAAATAAAAATCAAAGTGAAAAATAGACTGGCATCATTCGTTACACAAGGAAAAAGGAAAACAGGGCATCAGCAGTATTATCTCATAAAGAGAGTGCATTGCAAGTAAATTAGTTGGATTCCTTATATTATTTTTAATATATTTCCTCTATATTAAAGTTGAAATTGTCAATGAAACTTTAGCATAGCTGATAAAAATGAGGTGGGCGATAATTGAAGAAACAAAAGAATCTGATGACCTCTGTTACTTAACTCCATACAAATCAAAAAATAATCCATAGCAATTTGCTGTTTAGTTGTTTCTTCTGCGATCATTAGTTTCCAGAGATTACAACTGCAAAGCACACTTACAGATGTAAGTAGCATTAAATACAGGGTTGGAGTCTGCAATGGAAATGAAATCTAAGCACTGACATGCCTCCTTTTTTCACAGTGACAGGAATCTTTCTTAGGATCATATACAGATAGGCTTCTCCACAGTGACCCAGGTAATGGGACTGAAATGAAAAAGGTTTTTTTGTGATAAAAATTTTACTTTTAGTCTATTTTAACATATTAAAGGGAAATCTTTTCTTTGCTTCTTCTCCTTTAATAATGTCAATATTATGGTCTATTGTTAAGAATACAGCTAACATCTTTAAATTCTCTGTAACTGTTTTAAATATAGGAATATATAGAAATAATCATTCTAATTTTACTGAGCCTTTACTAATATATTTATTTTTGTGCTCTCAGTTTCTACGTAGAAATAAGACCTCCAATGTGACTGTAATTATCCCGAGTTTGGTAGCAAAATGCTGGACCTTCGAGAAGTAAAGTAATATTCCTAATTTCACACAACTTAAAAGAGTCACATCTAGGAGCAAACCAATCATATTCTCATCATCCAAGCAAAATTTCTATTTGCAACTTAATGCGCCTCTGTGTTTGTATGTGCATGTGTGTTATAAATTGGAATACAATATAAGGATTTAACTTACATTTTCTGTTTTTATAATATATTGCTTACATCTGAGGATAAATATATTTAGTAAACATTATTTTTGGAAGCACATTGCAACCACATTATTTGTCTGAGCCATTATTATTTTCCACGTCAGTCTTCTTTCCTTTTTTTTTTACATTTTCTTTTATTATAAATAGGACTGTGGTGAACATCTTTGCACTTTAACTGTTGTTTAGTTCTTTAAAGTGAATGACTAGTTCAACTGGTAAAGAATATTTTCTGTTTATTAAAAAATGCAACACGTGGAATGAGATGAATTGCCTTTCTGCACTCTGTACATGATACGTAAAATGAGGAGCATAACTGAGCCACAGAGAAAATGAGAGAAAGCCCAGCACTGTACTGAACCAGGGAGATCAGTGGGAACTGCAGTGAGTGGCTGTCAGAGAAACATTGCCAGCTTCTGGTGCCGGTGGGGCAGGTTGCATAGACTGTGCACAAGGAACAAGGTGCAAAGCTGAGGTATCTCATTAGACAGGAAGTTGGGGCAGACATTCTTATTTATTTATTTATTTATTTATTTATTTATTTATTTTGCGGTACTGGGGATTGAACCCAGGGGCATTCTACCTCTGAGCTCCACCCCCAGCCTTATTTTTTGTTCTTTATTTTGAAACAGGGTCTCACTAAGTTGCGGAGGGCCTCACTAAGTAGCTGAAACTGGCTGCGAACCCGGATCCTCCAGTCTCAGCCTCCCAAGTACTGGGATTACAAGCGTGCGCCACCACGCTCGGCTCAGACATCCTTATTTAAAGATCAAGCCACAAGATGAGTTTCTCATGTGCCGCCTTGCCAGAGCGTCAGTAAAAAAATATTCATACCTCTGTTCTCTGTAAGGGAGGAGGATGCTTTTGCTGAGGATCTCTAAGTATAGACTCATCTTCATAAGGGTTTGGAAGGCAGGTGTATTAGTGAGGGTCCACTAGAATAACAGAACTCACAGGATGTGTAGATAATAAAAGGGGATTTATGAAATCATCTTGCAGTCCTAAGTAGTGTAGTCCCAAGTGGCTGCCTGCACATGGAGAGCTGGGGGAACCAGCAGCTGGTGGAGAAGTCCAAGAGATGGAGTCTTCGAATAGGAGGGACTGATAATGCAGTCCCAGTTTAAGATGGGAAGTCCAGGAAACTCCCGGGAGAAACAATAGTGAAAATCCACTTTGAAGAGCTGAAAGCCAATATTCCAGGTGAGAACACTGACACTTTTCTCAGGAAGAACCATGCTACCATGACACAGCTTTCTCCTTCTTTTATCCAGGTCCTGTGCCTATCAGAACAGTGCTGCCCACATTCAGGGAAGGACTTCCCCCTTCAGTCTGCATTTTCATAAGCCAATCACACCATCAACATATTCAAAGTCACATAATCTGAAATATTTCTTAATCCAGTCAAGTTGACAATTCAGATTCACCATCACAGCAGGATTCATGCTACTGTGGAGACCAAGTATCTAAGCTGACTTTAAATTTGGCTTAGGGTATTTAGTGGTCCCAAGGATCGTTGTAGGTCCCAAGCTCACAATCTCTTGGAAGGAAGTACAATTATAGCATGTGTCAATGGAATGCATAAAGATACATTTTTATAGAACATGAGTTCAAATTTAACCAATAGTGCATTAGTGAAAAAAAACTACTATAGAGTGGTTAGTACTGAAGCATTACAATTCTACCAACTCTGATATGTTGGAACACAATTAAACAATTAAACAAAGAATATAAATTATATATAGTATATTTTTAAAAGAGAAATCAAAATATGACAAAAGAATAAAATACTATTAAAATGGCTATGTAGATTAGGAAAAAAACACTTTTTGATGTGGTTCCAAAAGTAGAACTTTTAGAAATGAAAATTGTAGCAATTATAATTAAGAATTCAATGTAGAAGTTAACTAACTTGAAAGCTGGAGGGAATGAGTAAATTAGGAATAGATACAATAAAGTATCTCTCAAATTCAACAGAAGTAGAAAAAGTGAAGGGAATTTTTATAGATACCAAGTCACCTACAATGAAATAAAAATCTTTAAATATTATATTTAGAGTATGAGAAAGCAAGATTAATCAGTCTCAGAAAGTGAATAGTTGTGTATTTTCTGTCATATGTGGAAATTAGATAGAAATTGGGAAAAAGCAGGCATGGTGGTATATACCTCTAACGCCAGAATTTGGGAGGCTGAGACAGGAGGATCACAGGTTTGAGACCAGCCTCAGCAACTTTGGGAGACCCTGTTTCAAAATAAAAAATAAAATAGGGCTGGGCATAGCTATAATGTCCCTGGGCTCACTCCTTAATACCACACAAAAAATAAATAAATAAACTGGGAAACAAAAGAGACGTCAATTAGAGGAGCAGAGACCACAGTGGAGTGATAGAGTGGGTTAGGGGTGGGAGGAGGGGGGATAGAGAGGTAAAAAAAGGTAACAGTTTTCATAATAACATGTACATATATGAAATGACCAATCCCAATCTGGTAATTTCTCTTTGGGATCCAGAGAGAAATGCATCAGGTGTTGTGTGGATATATATTCCTATCACTCTACACCTCAGTATGATGT
The DNA here is from genome assembly GCA_004027185.1 of Glis glis. Classification (NCBI taxonomy): domain Eukaryota; kingdom Metazoa; phylum Chordata; class Mammalia; order Rodentia; family Gliridae; genus Glis; species Glis glis. Next base: position 7,575 of record PVJS01002683.1, read on the forward strand.
ATAATTACAGCGCACCAATAAAAGTATAAAAAAAGAAGTAATACAAAAGCAAGGTAATACGACAAAGATGATTGGACCCAGGAGTGATTCTGATCAAAATTCTGTTCCACATCTAAGTAATTCCCCTAGAAATGTGAAATAACAAGAGATTTCGGTGTCCATCTTTCTTGTGTCTTAGAGCATGAAAATGAATGTTTAAAGTGTTAGTAGCAATTTTTTTTCATTGTGAGCTAAATTAACTATTGTCTTACATACTAACTAATCTAAACTTTAGTTTATGGAAAAATAAAATTAGTGTAATAATTAACTTCATAATAACTTAAAATGAATTAATAAGATGGTATATAAAGTTACTTGGTATATTAAAATAAACATTATAAGTGATCAATACATTTCAGCTATCATGGGAATTGTTTCTTATTATTGCTTTTATATTACAGAGAATACTGTAGGAAATACCAAAGTACAAAAAGAGACAGAAGGGTCTTCCTGATTTCCTTAAAACAATCTAGACCTTTGGAATCTGAGAAAAATGGATTATCTATCTTTAAAAAAAATACTAAGCTCAAGTGAGCTCATTATTTTAACCTTCCATTAATATCCCTCAAATAATAGAGTATCATTATGATCAAACTAATTGTCCATTATAAATTAATGGATAAAGAAACTGTGAAATTTATAAATAATGGAATACTATTTAGTTTTTAGAAAATTCTGACATTTTCAAAATGTGAGTGAATATTAAGTGAAATACATCAAGCGCAGAAAAAGAAAAAAAAACAATGACTCCACTTGTATGTTTACCAGAGAAGCCAGAGTAGAATGGTTGCTACCAGTGGGCAGGATGTTCAAAAGATATAACATTTCAGGTGGACAAGAGGAATGAATTCACGAGAGCAATTGTACAACATGGCTATAACGGTAACAACAATGTGCTGCATATTTTAAAATCAGTAAGACATTTTAAATGTTTATCTATAAAAATAAACAGTAATTAAATGTTAATGAGCATTGGTTAGACATTCTGCAATATATATATTATTAAAGTATCATGTTGCATACCATAAAGATGTACAATTTTATTTGTCAACTAATTTTTAAAAATATAACTATAATTTAGGTAAAATTATTCCTCTCCCCTCTTGTTTTCTTTCATGATATTTTTTATTGGTGAATTGTAATCATACATCTTGATGAGGTTCAAGGTGTAGAGGCATACATGCACAGATCACTCATGAGCCCTCCCCCAATTCCCACCCCATTCCCTCCCCCTTCCCTCCTTCTCATGCTCAGCATAGTGATTGACTTCAATAAGTTTGTGTATGTATATCATGTCCATTGGGGTGTTTCCCTCTTTCCCCCCTCCCATCTCCTTCAGTTAGGTCGCCTTCTTCATTCATCTAAGGTTTCTCGAATTTTCCTCAGAAGCCATGAAAGCAAGAAGAAAGTGGAGTGAAATATTTAAAGTGTTGAAATACAAAAATAAAATTAATGGAATTGGTAGCTAATAAACCTACCTGGCAAAAAAAGAATATAATAATACAGTAAGTCTTCAAACTCTGCAATGGTAAGTGTCTATACATACATATATATTGTATTTTATATGTATTTATATGTAGTATACATATATTGTATTTATATACATATATAAATAGCTTTATTGAAGTATAATTAATATACAAAATCTGTATATATATATAATTTTTAGAGTCTATAATTCATTGATTTTGGACAAAGGAATATGCCTGTGATACCACACTCTGTTAAGGTAATAAACATATCCATTACCTCCAATATATATATATATATAATATAATATAATAGATATATATTATATATTATATATAATATATTGTAAAAATATATATAATGTATTTATCATATAAATTAACTATAATTTGACTATAATTTAAATCCCTGAAGGCATATGCTGAACGAGGAAGATTTGAAACATGTAAAGAATAAGGCTGGTTGTTCAAAAAAAAAAAAAGTAGTTTCCTATCTGAGATTCGCCACATCAGGAATTGTTTTCTAATGTTATTATTGGAAGCTCTAACCCACACTGACACCATTTCTTCTTCCTGTATTCCAATTGTAACTTGCTAAAAAATCTTTAGAGTTCAGCCATTTTTAAACAAACAATAAACAAAAATAATCAGGCTATTGACACCAGGATTAATAGGATGTATATTTATCAGCATTGCCTATTATAAGAGGACAAATATGTAATAAAGAAAGTTATCAGTCTAGTCAAAACACAATAGTCTCTAATTTGAGATTATAAGCCTTACAATACATGAGAAAAACCCAAGCACACTTCACATTAAAGATATTTTCATGCACAATGAAAGCATTGAAGTTTACCTTTATTGACACATAAAAAAGTTACTGTGGATTGTTATGACACATTATTACTCGCTGACTTTTTTTCTTAATGACTTTCCTAAGACAATGTGATATAAATTGCTACTAGCATAAAACACATTTCCAGCAATAGATAAAAGCATTTTCTTGGCTGTAAGAAGCAGATATTTCAACACCTGCTTCGGGCAGAATACATTGAATTTTATGCCCTCTATTATTATTTGAGTAATGTTATCCTTGTTGTTTCTCTTTGGGGAACAAAAATACTAATATCTTAATTTTTGAGACATCAATATTAGTTTAATGAGTGAAACATAATTGCAAAGCTTGCTAATATGGTACAAACTTCGAAGTTTTTAATAAAATAGCAGCGCCAGCAATTTAAAGCTTAGTTTTCAAACTTTACCCTAACATAAATGATTTACTTTCTTTATAATTATAGTCAATAAAAAGAATTCTGTTTTCTTTTTACATCAGTTGATTATCTATAGTCTTAAAGTACACAACTTCCATGTGAAAATAATTCTGTGAAATAAAACACTTTAGAACTACATTTTTTTTTTTTTTTTGCTGTATCAGAGGTTGAATGCAGGGGCGTTCTACCTTCGTGCTACGCCCCCGGCCCTATTTTATATACTTTTATTTTGAAACCGGGTCTCACGAAGTTGCGGAAGGCCTCACTAGGTAGAGAGAGAGAGAGACAGGGGGAGAGAGAGAGAGAGAGAGAGAGAGAGAGAGGGAGAGAGAGAGAGATTGGGAGAGAAGAGCTGAGGCTGGCCGCGAACCTGGATCCTCCGGTCTCCACCTCCCAACGTACTGGGATTACAAGCATGCACCACCACGCCCGGCGTACAACTACATTTTTAATTCATAATTATTTACATATAATATGAGGTTTTAGCTATTAAACTAGCTTCTGAATCTATAGAGAGGAATAATTCAACATTGTAGACCTCAATGGCAGTTTATAAAAAATTCAGACAATACAACTAATGTAGGAACTGTTACAGGTAAGGTGAGAGAACTCAGGAGGGTACTGGAAATGGGGCATTGTGGGTTCAGAGGAATAGACACTCCCAAGGGCAATGTCCAAACCAGGTGAGTAGCCATTAATCCTGCAATATTACAGAGAGACATAACTACAAAAGCTCAGGACTGAGAGAAAACCTGGTGGATTCCAGGAACTTAAAATCCTTCTGCCTGGATTGAGTGTTGATGTGAGGTAAGGGCTCATCATGGAACACATTGTGTACTATATGAAAGAAATTGGATTTATCTTAAAAGCAACGGGAAGCTAACAAAGAAAGGTTCTAATGCAGGACCCTGATATGTTTTGATTTGTCTCCCACTCTGGGAACAATATCAAGAGTAGATGCAAGAGGAGGGGGCGTGACAGATGTCACACTAATTCTGGCAGCAGATGATAAGGAACTGAATTGAAGCAAATTCAACATATGAGTTAAGGTAGAATTTTCCTATCGAACACATTCAGCTCTCTAATCATGCTTAATAATGTTGAGGAATTCACAGGCAATAGAACGAGTATCAAGTGGATAAAATGCAGAAGATACAGATTAATAATGCATATATTTGTAAAAATATATTTTTATTAGTCCATGAATAAGGGATCATTTTGACCAAAACTTTTCTACTTTGGAAAGGCCCCATTGGTGCACAACTACCAAGCAATGATGTGACCTACGTTTAATCCTTGGATATTACCTCTTTTAGTTCTGAGCATAATAACTATAAGGTAGGGGCTCTTATTTCTTTTATAATGATGAAGATACTGAGATATATAGACATTTGTGAGTTTCTAAGGCTTTATGTAATGTGGAATGATTAGACTATATCTCCTTATCTTCAAAGATCATGTTTTTAATCATATGGAATGTGCTCTTCTCTTAGTTAATGCTTTGGGAATTTTCTACCCACTGGTACAGGCAATTCCACAATGGAGTTGAAGGAACTAATAGTAGGTAAGACTTCCTCAGCTAAATGACTGGGCTGTGGCTTGTTTAAAGACTTCAGGCAGCTTAATGACCAAGCAGGGCTGAGAAGCAGCCATGGTGGCAATTGTAGCTACAAGGGAAAGGGATAGGAATGAAGACAGACTGCCTTGAGGGGAGAGTAGAGATTGGCAGCACAAACACTATCAATATTAATGCTGGTAATAATGTGAGTTCAGTGCCAGGGAGCTGGGGAAGTACGCACCCCTGAGAGGCTAATAGCCACATCCGATCATCCAAGGGCAGATGTTAAATGTGATTCAGACGAAAAGTGAGAGGAATTGCTGACAAGGGCGCAGCTGAAGAGACAGCAGACACACGTGATGGGAATTGTCAAACACAAATGTCCTCTTAGAGGAAAGAGGAGCATGGAGGAGGGGAAGGAAACTAGATCCTCAAAATCTGCCATTTTGTTTTTGTCCAAGTCAGTAGAAAGGTAAGAGACATGGATACTTCTTCACCACCCTCAATAATTCAACCAAAAATCAAAGCAAGTCATTTTTTGGCATGATCATGGGAGTAAGTTTCTCCAATAAGGATCTTTACTGAGTGAAGAAAAGAGTGAAATAAAAGCAACAAAAAACCCATCCTCGTTGCATGCTTTATGTCTTGTTTTTATAGCTACAGATCTTGTTATGCAGGCTGCCTGCTCTAATCTCCTGGGAGCATTTGTGTTTGTTGCTAAGGAATGCTGATGAGGCTCGAAGGGATTTCTCCTGGGTGGTTGTTCCAGGAGGAGTTAGTAGGAGTTGTTAATCTGGGGATTGTAGAACTCTTCCGGCAGTGTTTCAATCCGTTTACCTATGAAGATGAAAGATGACTATTTCAAGGAATGTGAAAGCATATGTAATGTACTGTGCCTGAAAGCATTAAAGGGTATTTAACTTTGACCTTCTTCATCACCTCCAATGGAGTGAAGACTCTTCTGTTGCTGTTAATATCACTACTCAGTAATATGGCTGCAACTATTACAAATCATACTCCCAGGCAAAGAAATGCCTTCAAATATCTGATGTGCAGTTGTAGCTGTTCATGAATTTCTCCCTGCAGCAAGCAGTTTTAGAAGCAAAAGTGAAAAGACCATCTCAGTTATTCACAATCTAATAGCCCAAAGCAAAAATTACCCTCCATATTGGAGGGGAATTGCACCAAGACTGAGAATAAAAAGCTATGAAGGCATAGCTTATAGTGGTGTTTAGTATTAGAACAACTGTACTTGCTTTCTATAGCTGAACACACATCACAGTTACTTGACATAAATAAGAATAGAGGAGACATGTGAGGCAGGAAAGTGCAGAACTGAACAAATACAAGATGATGGAACACTAAGATAAAAAAGGGTATTAAGAGTACTGAAGGCACAGATGTGGAGCTTTCGTACATAACATGTTTGTAGACAAAACAAGAAAGAAATTCTGAGTCACGGGGAAGGAAGAACAAGACATCAGTCCTTTAGAGCTTCATATGGTCCTCAATCTGTATTTTCAGTGTCTGTTCCCTATAAATATCACAAGAGCTTCTGATTTAGTCAGACTGATTCCATCACACAGAGATCCCCTATATCCTCATCTAGAACAGTGACTGTCGTATCATAAGAAGACAATGTACATTTGCTGAGTTGAAGAATGAGGACACCTGAAACATATCTTTCTGTTCCCATAGTTACATCTTTGCTTCTACTTTTCACCCTTTATGTTTCCCTGCTTGAGTCTTATACGAATGATTCAGCATCCCTTCTAAAATTCCCACCTATTTTTAGACTTACTTTGGGTAATTTTAAATCAAAATAATTTATCTTACAGAATTAAAATATTTACTTTTGTTTCTATTAATGTAACAAGTTATATATTAGATGACATTTTAGAGTTATTTTGTGGTACATATAATTGCTTTCTCAGTGTGTATGTGTATAGGTGCTGTGTCCTAAATGTTTATATCCGCCTGCAGATTCATATGTTGAAACTTGATATAATAGTTTTAAGACATAGAACCTTCTGAGATGAGTAGGTTATGATGATGGGAGTGCTCATGAATGGGATTAGTAGTATTATAAAAGAGATTTTAGAGAGCTATCTTTCCTCTTCTATGTGAGGACACATTAAGAAGATATCATTTATTTATTATTTTTAAGAATATGTCGCCTCATTGAAACTCTGTGGAGTAGTGTGATTTTGGTATTCTCAAATTTAGGCCATTCTACTCTCCAATCACCTCACTACGCCTGAGCGTTTTTCCCCCCAGGGGAAAAATAATTGACCCAGATTTCAGAATACAAAGCTGGTAGAGGGAGACACAGGGGCAACATGACAGAGTTTCAGCAAACTGAAAAGTATCATTTAAATCAGATTAACTCCTCAGTATTTATTGTCAAGCCCAACGCCTTACTTGCTGCCTTTTCACACTATAGGAAGCTCATCAGGACCCAGGTCCAGCCTACAACAATTTGAGCTTGCAAGAAGCTTTTTAATTCTTTGCCATGAGAAATGAATGCAGAAAAAAAGATCCCTATAAATATGGGGAAAGAACCACCTACTTGTTCTTTTTTTTTTTTTGCAGTGCCGGGGATTGAACGCAGGGGCGGTCTACCTCTGCGCTACGCCCCTGGCCCTATTTTTTATACTTTATTTTGAAACCGGGTCTCACGAAGTTGCAGAGGGCCTCACTAAGGAGAGAGAAAGAGAGAGAGAGAGACCTACTTGTTTGTTATTATCATTATTTTGTTTCCTATTTTGGGGGTCATACCCCCAAAATCATGCCTAAACCAATGTCAAGGATATTTTCTATCTGTATTCTAGAAGCTTTACACTTTAAGACCTTACGTTTGAGTGTTTAATTCATTTTCAGTTAACTTTTGTAAATGGTGTAAGACAACTATCTAATTTCATTCATTTGCACATGGATATCTGGTTTTACCAGCACCACTTTTAAAAAAAAATGCATGCAATCATGTAATCTCAATTGTGTAATACTTGCCAAAGATTAGTTGACTATGCATGCGTTTTTATATTTTATTTCTCTACTATGTTTCATTGGTCATTGTGTCTATTTTTATGCCAATATTATGCTGTTTTGGTTACTCTAGATTTGCAATATTGTTCAAATTCAGGAAATTGATACCTCAGTTTTGAATCTTCTGTACAACAAAGGAAATAGCAAAATGAAAGACAATCTATGGAATAAGAAAATATTTGCATACCATATATCTGGTAAGGAGTTAATACCCAAAATCTATAAGAATGTCATATAACACAATATCAAAATAATCCTGTTAATAATTAGGCAAAAGGCTTAGACACTTTTTTCAAGATAAATGATCAACAGGTATATGAAAAGATGCTGAGTTTCACCTGCCATCAGAGAAATGTAAATCAGACCCCAATAAGATATCATCTCAACCCTCTTAGGATAGTTATTAAGAAAAAGAGAAAAGACAGCAAAGGTTGGTGACGATGTGGGTAAAAGAAACTGTTGTACACTCTTGATGGGAATACAAATTGTTATAGCCACTATGAAAAAAGTGTGGAATGTTCATAAAAATTTAAAAACAAAGCCACTATGTCATACATATGACATATATATATATAATCTTTATATATAAAAGCTTTATATATAAAAGCTTTATATATAAAAGCTTTCAAAATCAGATTAGTATCCTGCATAGATATCTGTACTCTCATGTTCATTATAAAACTATTCATAATAATATATAGGTCCATTCATAAGGCATGGAACAACCTGAGTATCCATCAGTAGATAAATGAATAAGGAAATTGTGGTGCCTATATACAATAAGATTCTATTCAAACACACACACACACACACACACACAAAGAAGGAGATTCTGCCATTTGTAACAACATAAATGAACCTGGGAGATATTAGCTGTGAAATAAGCCAGACACAGAAAGACAAACACTGCTTGATATTACTTACAAGTTGATTTAAAAGGGGCAAATTTATAGAAGCAGAGAGTAGAACAGTGATTTCCAGGGGCTGGGGAGGGTGAAATTTGAGAGATGTTGGTCAAAGGATACAAAGGTTCAGTTACAAAATGAAGGAGTTCTAGGAATCTAAAGTATGCTGTGGGTGGTAATGGATATGTTAATTTAGTTGATTGTGGGAAGCCTTACATATTGCACTGGGGTATCAAATGTATAGATTGTTGGTCTTGAATGTATTCAACTTTGTCAATTAAAAATTTAAAAATAAACAGTAAAAATAGAGCAAAGAGGAAATAAGAGGGAATTTAAAAATATTTTGATAGTCTCAGGGTTTAGAATAAATATCACATCCACAGAACAATTACAGCATGCTATTATATGTATAGTAAAATTGGAGAGCCATGAAAAACTCTTATATTTTCATATTCTCATAAATAGTCCTTAAGTAAAAGTATCTATCTCATCAAACTAATTAGAACACAAGATATTTATATATACTGAGGTATATATAGATATAATATATAATAGAATATAATTACATATCTAAATCCAAATAAGATATAAAATATATAAATGTAACAAGATATATATATATGTATGTATATGCATATTTGTGTAGGTTCTATGTATATACACGTAAATATATATACATACATAAGTTCAAGTAAATTTCTCATCGTATTCAATAAGAACTCAAAACATAAATAAGAGAAGAGTGAATATTTTAAAAAAATAGAATAAACTAATGCGGATATACAACTATAAATTTATATGAGAAAATAAAAAGACTGAAGAACCAATAAACTAAAAGGTTTTCAAACTAATATACAGTTGTCTCCAAATTGAAAAATTTCTAGAAAAATAAAAAATAGAGTAATAATAATAAAATTCATATATATGAAGATCTCAGTGAATTAAATGTTTTAGATGTTTTTTATGAGGTTTTCAAGACTGCTGCCAGACTCAAAGATTTTCTAGAAGAACTCACAAGACTCAGAAAGTCTTGTCATTATGATAAGTGTCATTACACTTATCATTATGAAAAGGATGCAGATTAAAATCAGCATAGGGAAAACGTTCTTGGGGCAAAGTTAAGAGAAGTGAGGCACACACTTCCGGGAGCTTCTTTCTGCTGGAGTCTCACGGACACACTTTGTTCTTTCAGTAATGATGTGTGACAGCATGTGCATGCCGTCTTGTCAACCAGAAGAGCCTTGGTATCCACGGATTTTGCTAGAAGTCAGTCATATAGGCATGCGATGTCTGTGCGATTGACCTAAGCTGATCACACTGTCCTCTCAACACAAAAACAGGTGTTCACATAAGTCACACTATTAGCATACATTCTCTAATAAAACTGGGATTGCATGACCCAAAGGTACAGACGTGCAAAAACACTTATATCAAGAATAAGATTCCAAGGGCTCAGGACCCAGGCTCATAGGAACTAGCCATGGTTCCTTCCTGAACATGGATCTACACTGAGAATGTGCAGGGTTTGAGCAACCCAGGACTGCTGAGTTAACACTTGGATGCATAGCTGTGATAAGGGAATTTCAGTTATATTAAAAATAATCTTTATATTTTAGAATTTATATTTAAATATGTAAGTATAAAATCTGATGGCCTGGGTTTTGCTTTAAATTATGAGACAAAAGGAAGTTTGTTGGGTTATAGATAAAACAGAATTTATCAAGGTTTGAATTGCAAAAGCATTGTAATAAATACTTGGGAATTATTATATTATCCCCTGTACTATAGATTTGTAATTTCTCAGAATAGTTATAAAATATACATAAAAACAATTAACTTACACAATTCCTCTTGGTTTAAATGGCCACCACACCCTTCTCCAAATAGGATAGAATACTTGAGGTTTACTCTCTGATAGAATAGACTAGTAGAACCCAGAACTGGGGGTCAGTAAACCAAAATAGAAAAGCCCTATTTAAAACAAGAGAATTAATGAAAGTGTAATACTTAATATTAAAATGTAACACCTAATTAATAGACAACCCAAAATAAATAGATGATTAAAGAGGAAAGTTATCAAACAGTTTAAGAAAATTTCCAGATCGGAAGCCTACATGGTACCTACTAGCTCAAAAGTTTTTTGTGATTCATTTTTAATGGCTGGTTTGTTCAATATGCAACAATTTATTTTTTATTTTAGAGGAAATATGTCAACATGCTCCAAGCAGACTCCAAGAAACCTTATTGAGGTATTGGGCTTCTGAAATCCTGTGGAAAGATACTTTGAGACAATGTAAATAATCTGTTATTCTTTATATTTCATGCACTGGATTTATTATTTTGATAATTCTTGTGTAAATAAACTATTACTATTAAAGCTGACCAAGGAGATTATAATGACATTGTGCCTTCTATATTGATTAGTTAACATTAAACTCTAAAGGAGGCTTCCTTTCTCTACTTTGTCTTATTCATTTATTTATTTATGTAATTAGAGACTATGCCAATAACATCTTATCAATATTTGTTTTGATGTTCCTATGTCAAGCGTTGACCATTGGAAGTAACTTCAAAAAACCTCCTTCATTCTTCTGAGACCTCCTCATCATTATTTTAAGTAAATTCTTAGCACAAGATAAAAAATCATCTATTGCTCTAAGGAACTTTGATTGCATTTGGTAGAAAGAGTATTTACTTAACCAAAGTCTGGATTTTTTTCCTTTCAGCTTTTGCAACTGCCAAAGCTGAGAAATATTTGTGTCCACACACAAAAACATTTTCACAGAAAGGACTCTAGTGTTTTTGAGATTAAAGTAGTGATAAATGAGATTGTTATTTTTAATATAGTTATACAATGTATATGAATATTGAAACATTATATGGTATCCTGTTAATATGTACAATGCATTTATCAGTTACAATAAATGTAATTTAATAAAAAATTAAAAATTAAAAAAAAATAATTCTAGTGTTAGGAAGCCTTAAAAGCCTTTATAGATATAAATCGCTTCTGCGCTTTCCTTTTGACACCTTCATTCAAGTTTCACTTTATTCATTCCTGCCATGAGTTGAGTATGTCCCCCAAAAGATCATGTGCTAAAAACTTAATCTATAAATTCATATATTAATGATGTTTGGTGGTAGAGCTTTCGGGTGGTAATGATTAGATGAGGTCATGAGGGAGGGGCTCCCACGATGTCATTAGTGATTTTAAAAGAAAATCTGAAAGATTCAAAGGAGCTGGTATAGTTGCTCTGTCTCCACCATGTCATGATGAGCAAGACCCTCACCAGATGCTAGCCCCATGCTCCTGGACTTGCTAGCCTCCAGAGCAGTGAGCTAAATAAACCTCCATTCTTTGTCAATTATCTCACCTACAGTATTCAGTTGTAGCAACCGAAAAAGGTCTAAGGCGCAACTTATAAAATACCTCACCAAACTTATAATATACCATTTTGTCAATAGACATGAACCTCAATTTCCAATGAGGTAAATGCAAGGTTTGCTAGTTGTCAATTCATCTGTGACCTTCAAATTTTAAACACAGAAATAAGAACATCCCAATTCTATAAAGAGCAGCTTAAAATATCTTTAACAAATGTTCTTAAATATAGACTTTTTCTCTCTGCCAGAATCTTTATTTGCTCTCTCCACTTCCTTCCCCTCTTTAATGAAATATATTCTTAGTTTGAAAAGCACATATAAAATAAATATATTTTGATCTTAAAAATGAAATGAAACTAAAAGCAGCAGAGCATGTTATCATAGTCTTGAGGATCTATTTTAGCTTTAAAAATTTTATTGGGAAGGAGATTATTTTACATCTGAACTTGAATCAAGTTCATAGCACTGAATTTTCTCAGTCTTTACACTTTTTTCTTTTTTTTTTTCTTACATCTAAGGTGTCATCTTTACGTTGGCCAAAATGTAAAATGATTCAAGATAAAATCACCTGATTCTTGGTAAAGCTGTCAGAGTACAATAGTTATTAAAAAGCTTCCCAGATATAATCATTATAAAAACTGGATTAATTTTGGAGAGCAGGTATTTAAAAGAACGGGAAAATATTTTAAAGACGACAGAAGCAACAGGAAATTTACTCTTGAAAAGTTATAAATAGGAAAACTGAGAAAGTCAGAATGGTAGAACACTATACTCAAAAAAAAAGAGAAATGCTAGTTGAGATTTATATATGGGACTAAACAAAAACAGAGAATCTGCAGTCAACAAATAGTTCCTTTATGAAATACTAAAAGTAGGATGTGATATCAGAAGTCACCTTGTATTTCAGAAAGTAATAAGCATAGGAAGTGGTAAATACATGAGTAAACATAATATTTTTGCTACCCAATGTTTAGCGTTTCTTTTCCTAATTTCTTTAAAAAAATCTGTTGATAGCAAAAATTATAAGATACTATTAGGAAACTAATAACATAGATATGATAATAGTGATACAAAGTACAAGAGAGGATTATAAATGGAAATGTGCTGCCTTAAAGTTTCTGTGATTTCCAGAAGTAATTCAATATTAACTCTAAGTAGATTGGGATAAGTTGAAGACACATACCTTAATTCTAATCCTTAAAACTAAAGTAAATAAATATAGCTGGAAAGCAAAAATAGAAAACAAAATTGAACATTAGAATATTTTATTAATCACAAAGAAAGGGGGGAAATGGGGAAACAGAAACAAATGAAAAAGAATATGGAAAATAAATAGAAAAATGTCATATCAAGCAAAGGAAAGCTTGCCATGAGGAAACTTCTGGGAGGCCTGGAATTGTTCTTGGCAGTAATTGTAGCTAAGGGTTTGCAGGTGTGCCAGTCTATCAAACTCACTGAATTCTGCACTTTTGTGAATTTTATTACACATCAATTATATGTCAATAAAGTTGCTTTAAAAATATATTAAAAGAAACAAGAAAAAAAGTAAGTTATGTCTAGTAAGAATGCTTGCCCCATTGTTCTGGAGTCTAGCAGTGGCTTGGTACATATGAATTATTGGTGAGGAAGGTTTGCAAGGAAAAGACAGGGCAAGGACCGTCATGTATTGAGTGGCCATTATGGAAAAGTAGACTGCCGATTTTCTTGATTTTTACAGTAGTGTTCTAAAGGATACTCTCTCCATTTTGAAGATGAAAAACCTGGGTTTCAATACAACTCATAAGATTTCATAAAATAGTCAATTTTCCTAGTTCTCTCAGATTTAAAGGGAGCTAGCTCTCTTTGTTACACCTTATCCTTCTTGCTGGCTGTGGCTCACCAGAGTAGTTTGTGAACATATTAATGAAACTGGCTTTCACAAAATTGTTTTCCCCTTTTGGAAAAGTTCTAGAGTGAACCAATTGAATGAATGATTATGTTTAGAAAACACAGAATGAACAAAGGACTTTTTAGTTTTCTCTTAATTCAATATTAAAATGTGTTGTTTTTGCTGTTGTTAGCAGTGGTGCGTTGGTAATGCTTAATAGTCAGTTCTCGTGAAAGAAAAACAAACAAACCTATCTTGGTAGCATTTGATGATTTCAATGATGTGACCCTTCCCAGCGAGGCCAATTTTATGCTATAATGCAATGTCATGTAAGCACCGATTTGGGACAAAAGGCACACAGGTGGCTTGTCCCAGGGAAGTGAGCCAGAGCCGGTACACCATTGCTTTTAACCTCTTTAACAAACATGATGGATCATGATTCTCAACGTTTATTTATTTCACAGCTTTGTTGTAAATAGTAAATTTTGTTGGCAGGTGTTGAAGTAAGTTTAGTTTTGTGGCACTCATTAATAAAATTTGAAACTCATTAAGGGGTTTGTGTTAAGAGATGGAAATTTCCTGATAACAAGTGGAGTTGGGTACATCAACAACGCGGGTGACTTCAGTCCTCAAAATATAGCCACTTACACAGTACCACGTTTCGGAAAAGAGCTGCGGGATTTCCTTGAATCATTTTTTTTTCACCCTTCACATTTTCCCCCTTCAGAAAATTTCAATGAATGCTTTTAAGTAGCTACTTCTCACCACCTTCACAGTTGCATTAGTCTTGCACAAGCCACCTCTAGGATTATTACCACAGCTTTCTTATCTGTCTCTCCTCTTCCACCATTGCTCCCCTATCATCTATTATCTATTCTAAATACAATGGTCGACATTAAATTTCTAAAATCGAAATCTGATCTTGACAGTGCTTAGCTCAAATCCTTTTGATGTTTCTGCTTCACATTCACGGGAAGGCAATGTTCTGAGTTTTTTTATGTTTGTTTGTCAGTACTGGGGATTGAACCCAGGGGCTTTTAGCCTCCCAACTATACACCCAGCCCTTTTTTATTTTGAATCAGGGTCTCACTAAGTTGTGAAGGGCCCCTCCAAACTGCTGCAGCTGGCCTCAAACCTGATATCCTCCTATCTCAGCCTCCCAAGTACTAGGATTACAGACATGCACCACCATGCCTGACTCAGTGTTCTGCTGTTGACCTACAGTGAAGCCCTACAAAATCACTACACTATTCATCCTTTTAACTTTATCTCTTTATCTCTGTCACTCTTCTCCCTCACTTACTTCCCCAGCCATGCTGTTCTGTGAATGCCCTTTCAGCCTTAGGCTGCTCCCTCTACCCATAATTTTCTTCTGGAAAATGTTCACGTATTTTATACCTTCATTTTTTTCATGTCTTTCCTCAAACATCACTTTCTTAGTGAAGTCTTATGTTCTACTCTTACTCTTTTAAAAATTGCATGCTGCCACCTTACACCTATCCTGACCCCCAAGCCTGCCCTGACTTTTACCATGACCCTTATGGAATTCTAATACCTGTAATATGTACTTGTTCATTTTATTATCTGAATCCTGTTTCTTCTCTGCAGTATGAGCTTGATAAGGGCAGAAATTTTTGTTTGTACAGAATACCTGAAATGATATCTTTGTAAGTTAATAAAGTGTTTATTTTTATTTATTTATTTTTGTGTGTGTGTGTGTGTATGTGTGGTACTGGGGATTGAACCCAGTTCTACCTCCGCGCTACACTCCCAGCCCTATTTTTTTTTATACTTTATTTTGAAACCAGGTCTCACGAAGTTGCAGAGGGCCTCACTAGGTAGAGAGAGAGAGGGAGAGAGAGAGAGAGAGAGAGAGAGAGAGCTCTGAGGCTGGCCGCGAACCCAGATCCTCCGGTCTCCGCCTCCCAAATTACTGGGATTACAAGCATGCGCCACCACGCCCGGCGAGTGTTTATTTTTAATTAACATATAATTGGACATGTTTATGGGACACAGTGTAACATTTTGATACATGTACACATTATTGACTATTTTTATGTCTTCTTTCAAGAAACGACTACTTAGATCTTCAGTCCATTGAAAAAAATAGATCATCGTTATAATTATTGCCCTTGAGTTGCTTGAGTTCTTTTATAGTTTGGATTTAAAATGTCCCCTAAAAGCTCATGTGATTAAAACATGTTCCTAATGCAGCAAGATTCAGAAGGGGGACACGGCTGGGGAGGCAGGTCACTGGGGGTGTAGTTATAGCGACTCTATTTGTCAGTGGGCCTCCTACTCCCTCCCTCTCTGTTCTTGACCAGCATAATGTGACAGGGGCATCTCTCTGCCCCGTGGCCCGATGCCATGGTTTCTGCCTCTGTGCTGACCCTATAGACCGAAACCTCTAAAACTATGAGCCCCAATAAAACATTTCTCCTCTAGCTTGATCTCATTGGGTATTTTGGTTTACAGTGATGGGAAAGCTGAACAAAACAAGTTCTTTGAATATTCTGTAAATTAACCATTTGGCAGACGCACTGTTTCTTTTGCTCAGTAGAATCTTTTTAAGTTGTATGTAACCCAATTGGTCTATTTTTGCTTTTGCTGCCTATGCCTTTGAGATCTTATCCAAAAATTCCTGACCTATAGTAATGTCATGAAGCATTTCCACTATGTTTTTTTTTTCTAGTAGTTGCATAGTTGAATGTTGCATTTTAATCTTTGATCATTTTGAGTTCATTTTTGTTTATAGTCAGAGGTGGTGTCTATTTTCATTCTTTTACATAAGGATATCCAGTTTCCCACGCTCTATTTATTAAAGTGTCTTTACTTTTATCATGGCACTTTTGTCAAAATTCAGTTGACTTAAAGGGGTAGGTAGGGGTAGGTGTATAGCTCAGTGGTAGAGTTCTTGCTTATTATTCATGAGGACATGGATTCAATCCCCAGCACTGAAAACAAAAAACAAAGCAAAATAAAATAAAAAAAAAAACAGGAGACCATGAATATATGAGCCTTATTGTGGGTTCTCTATTCTGTTCAATTGGTCTATATGTTTGTTTTTATGCCCATACCATGGTGTTTTGATTACTAGACCTTTGAAGTATATTTTTATGTTATAATTTGAAATTGGGTAGCATAATACATTCAGTTTTCTTTTGTTCAAGTTTGATTTGGCCACATTTTAGGTCTTTTGTGGTTTCTTAAAATTTTTAAGACTTTTTATATGAATAACATCATTGATATTTTGATTAAAATTGCATTGAATCTATAAATTGAGTAGTATGAACATTTTACTAATAATTCTTCTATGAACACAGATATTATATTTCCATTTATTTGTGTTGTCTTCAATTACTGCATTAATGTTTTATAATTTTCATGGTAGAATTTTTTTATACTTTTATTGGTGCATTATTTAGTTTTATTGGTCCATTATTTATTGGTGTATAATATAGTTCATAGTGATAGTGACATACAGACATACAAGCACTTGGTAAGCTTTCCCCGGTTTCCTCCCCACCCCTCTTCCTCACACAGGATATTAAGATTGGCATTGCTATTCTTATAAATGTACATAATATCAATGGAAGTGATTCCTCTATTAATTCTCCCTCCTCTGCCTATCCTCCCTAAGACCAACTCCCTTGCTTGACTGGGGTTTCTCCTCCATTATCTAAAGTCCCTCTTGTATCCCACTTACTCCCTACCTTCTTCATATGAGAGAAAATATATGACCCTTCACTTTCTGTGACTGGCTAATGTCATTTAACATAATGTTCTCCAGGTACATCCATTTTCCTTCAAATGACACAATCTTGTTTTTCTTCATTGCTGAGTAATACTCCATTGTGTGTATATCCCATAATTTTGTAAATGGACACCTAGGTTGGTTCCATAGTTTGGATATTATGAACTGTGCTGCCATAAATAGGGATATGCATGTATTACTACAATATTCAGGTTTTAGTCCCTTTGGAAAGATTCCCAAGAATGGTATAGTTAGATCATATGGTAGATCCACTCCCAATTTTCTGAGGAATCTCCACACTGAAATCCATAGTGGCTATATTAATTTACAATCCCATCAGAAGTGTAGAAGAGTTCCTATTTCTCCACATCCTCACCAGCATTTATTGTTGTTTGACTTTTTGACGTTTGCCATTCTAATTGGGGTTAGATGGAATCTCAGTATAGTTTTAATTTGCAGCTCCCTGATTGCTACTGATGTTGAACATTTTTTATGTATTTATTGATCATTTGTATTTCTCCTTTTGTGCAGTGTCTATTTAGTTTAATTGTCCATTTCTTGACTGTATTTTTTAGTGGTGTTAAATCTTTTAAGGACTTTGTAAATTCTAGATATCAGTCCTCTATCAAAGGAATAACTGGCAAAGATCTTCTCCCATTCTGTAGGCTCTTTCTTCAGATTCTTGATGGTTTTCTTTGATGAACAGAAGAATTTTAGTTTAATGTCACCACATTTATTAATTCTTGTTATAATTTCGTGAGCTTTGGGGGTCTTATTGAGGAAGTTTCCCCATGTGCCTATATCTTGGAGTGAACCTCTTTAACAGGCTATAGTTCTTACTGCAGGCAAGCAGGAGTCTCCGATTGGCCGTAGACCTACATGCTCTCTTGTCCCAAACTCAGCAGGGCCAGAGACTATTATATTCCGATTCTGTGGCCTCTTGGCTGAGATTTAATGCCCTAAAGACACTACCTCTGCTCTGCTCATTGCAAACATGTGAAATTCTGCAGAAAGCTGCACTCTGCCCTCTGTGGTCACTGGGTTTAAGCTCAGTAGGGCCATAGACTACTATGTTCTGAGCTTGTGACCCAGCTGACTTAGCTTTGATGGCTCAGGAACACCACCACTGATCTGCTGGTGTTGATCATGTGGAGCACTGCCAGTCACTGGTATGCGTGATCACCAGTTTCAAACTCTGCTGGTCAAGAGAGTGTTGTGTTCCCAGCCCGTAGCTGTGATCATGTGAGACCTAGTTGGCCACCGGCCTTGGTACTTATGGTGCCTAAACACTGTTGGGAGTTTATAGCCTTCTGAGCCTGAAGCATGGTTGTCTGGACTGAGTTATTTTACTCCATAGTTAACTCTGCTGGTGGTCTTGCAGTGATTGCTAGAGACACTGCAGGGGCACGGAAAACTGTCAACCCTAGATCCTGCCCACCTGAGAATCCTTAGGGACTGTCTACTAATTCACCTTTCTTTTGTGTCTGAATGTTTCATCCACTTCCACCTCCACAGGGATGATTTGCAAACTCACAGACCCTGTGGTTTTTTTCATTGCCATGCATTGTTTGTTGCCATGTATGTCCCTGTAGCCATGCAGGCTCCTGCTGGTATAATTTGTATGCTCACCGTCTTGATGAGCATTGTTCAGATCCCTGCAGAGAGGGTCTGTATTTTCTAGGTCCCTGGGAGTTCAGCTGCAGACATAGGAGTTCACTGGGGTGTTTGGCTGGTTGGTCTGGAATTTCTCAGTGATCTTGAAGAGTTGGGTTGCAGCCACTGGTTTCCCTGCAGTAAGAGCTATCCATTCTCAGGCCAGAGGAGTTCAGCTGCAGTCACAGAAGTTCTCTGGATAGTTTGACTGGACAGTCTGGGCAGTCATGATCTTGAGGTATTCATGCATGGATAGAAGGTTGCAATTGCTTTTGATGTTAGTTTTTTTGCAATCCCTGGATCCACAAGAATTAGCTTCTTCTTTGATCTCTGAGAGCTGCCAGGTTCCAGCAGCCACCAGCTCCCATGTGGGCTCACCAAGATGGAGTCCTCCTCTGCTCTCCACTCACTAGATGAGAGGTGTGGAGTATTTTCAGTCCTTGTTCTCTGTTCTGCCTCCAACTCAACCATGTTTTGACATGAGCCTTTTGGGGGACATTTCAAACTTTAACAATCAATGATGCACAAAATAATTTGGAATGATCTTGCTAAAGTTTAAAAACTGGAAAGGACTATGGAAAGGAATATGGATGGGAAGTTGAAATATGGAATGATTTAGAAGTAAATAGGATTCTCTAAAAGGTCTGTATCATGTCGGGAAAGCTCCACAGAGGAGGAGGAGGAGGAGTTTGCACTGAGTCTTTATCAACTTTCAGCTACATGGAGAACAAACAGGAGAAAATCAACCTTGAGCCTTAACTTGATTGATTTACTAATAAGGAATCCTATATGTTCATTTATTATTTTACTCACAAATATTTTATTTCTAACATCATGAAAACAAAGTGATCAGTGATTCTTCTCAGGTAAGGGATATTTCCATATTCTTTTCTCTAGACAATTTCACAAAACAAACTTCAAAGAGGACTGAGCTGCACTATAGCTTTGCACAACTCCAGATATCTCCATGCTTGTGGTATTCTGTGAAAATGTCACCCTTTGGAGAAGGACCATATATATAGTATGAACAGGTTCTTGAGTCCCTGCTACTGAGTGGAGTCTTAATGGACACAATTTGTTTTAGAATCAGTTAAAACTCTTTGAGTGGGGCTAGTGACTAGTCTTCCAGTAGTGTATTAGGGCTCACCCAGAGAAACAGAACCAGTGGGAGATAAACTTAAAGAAGTTTATTTTAAGATGTTGGTTTATGAGATCTTGAGGACTAACAAGGCAATTCCCCAAGACTGCAGGGTACCTTGACAGGAAGGACAGGCTGAACCTGGAGTCAACAGGTAGAATGCTTTCTCCTATGGGAAACCCATTTCTCTTAAATCCTTTCAATTGGTTGAGTCAGACCTACCCAGGTTTTCTACTCAAAGTCAACTGATCACAAATGTTAATCACATATACAAAATATCTTCACAACATCTGCATTGGCATTTGAATGAATAACTAAGAACTGTAGCCCAAACAATTGACACATTATCAACAAACTGTCACAAGCACAGACTGCCCCTTCAGTCTCTCTTGCTCTTTTTTTCTGTCTTCCTTCCTTTTATTAACTATTTTGGTGCCTTACCTTCATTGTCACATTTTGGGAATTCTGTCTTCATTTTACTAGGATCATTGTTGTCACTTTCTTCTGTACTTGCTAATATTCACATCATTATAATTATAAAGCATCCAGAAATAAGTTCTGAAGCCATGATAACTGTATTTGAAACAGGATCATTTAGTTGCTGAGGGTCTTACTAAACTGCTGAGGTTGACCTTGAATCTGTTATCCTCCTATCTCAGCCTTCCACAGCCTCGGAATACAGGATGTGTGCCACCATGACTGACTTCTTTTTCTCACTTTGTAATCCAGCAGTTGCTACTCATGGATGTACTTCAGAATCATAAAGAAAATCATAAAAAATAATCTTTCAGACCTTCACTTCAGACTCCTGAAATCAAAACTTCAGAATTGGTGCCTAGGAATTAATTTATTAATTTGTGTGTGTGTGTGTGTGTGTGTGTGTGTGTGTGTGTGGTACTGGGGATTGAATACAGGGAAATTTTACCTCTGAGCTACACCCCCAGCCCTATGATTTTTTTATTCTCTATTTTTAAATAGGGTCTTGCCAAGTTGTGGAGGGCCTCACTAACTAGCTGAGGCTGGCCGCGATCTGCGATCCTCCTGTCTCAGCCTTCCAAGTACTGGGATTACAAGCATGTGCTTCCACACCCGGCTAACACATTTTTTTTATATAATGCTCCACGCATGATTCTGATATATGGTCAATGCCAATAGCTATTTCTATGATTTTATGGGTTTTTGTTTGTTTGTACTGTGAATAGAACCCAGGGGCATTCTATCTATGAGTCCTGTTTATTTTTTTATGTTTGAAAAAGGCGCTTGCTAAGTTACCATGTGGTAGCCTCCAACCTAAGATCCTCCTGTCTCAACCTCCCAAGTACTGGATTACAGGTGTGTGCCACCACACCCGGCAACTTATATGTTTATGATTATTCACCTGTGTTCTCTATTGAGTATAGAAAATATACACCTTTTTTTCATTTTCCTTGTTTTTTCTCTCTCTCTTTTTGTTAGTTTGCTTGTTTTTGTGTGGGTTGGGACTGAATGTTTTTCAGAGCAATATTTCGCTTGGAATATGTGAAAATAGGTCAATTCTTTTCAAAAGAGTTAACATGAAATTGCCTGTGAAATATCGATAAGCATACAACCTGGCCTTCTACAAGAGCCCAGGGAGGTTGACTGTTTATTTAATACTCAATATTATGTATACTGCATAAAATTGCAATCACTCCAAAGCTGTGAATCAATGTTACATTTTCCCAAGAGGGACTAGACCTGAGGAGGAAGATTTCAACTTTGTTAAGTACAGAGGAATTTTTACCCTCCCTGAGCGGAACCGTGCTGGGAGAGCATCCATTCTGTTTAGCCTGTCAATCCCTACCCAATGTTTCCAGCCATGTGTAATTGGTCTGTAACATGGGCATGATTTGACCTTTTCATAAAACAACTGCAAATGCGTGTGGGAAAGGTCACTGTGACAAGGCAGCATCATGATACGCATTAGCAAAACAACGGGATCACTTCAGGGATTGTTTGCTTTTTATTTTGGAAATCTGGGTTAGCTTTTATTTATACCTGTGGCTTAAATGTGTAAATTTTTTGCCTTAAGTTTTCTTAATTTTTATGTAAAGAAATGAAGTCCATGTAACAGTGTTTCCAAGTAGTATTTGTTAAAGGGCAAGTGATATTTATGTACAAAATAGCTTGGGAGAGAAAGCAGGAATGCTTTAATAGGGGAACTGTGGTGCAGTTAATGACTAGCTATTAATTAACAGTCCCAGAGACCCACCAGGCTGCTATAGCCAAGGGTTAGTCCTTGTAGGAAACACTGGTTTCAGGCATTAATTGCTATTATAACCTATTTTCTCTCATTCAAGAGACCATTGGTTACTACAGTAACAGAGGATAATAACTACTTAGTCAATTGGAATTATATCTTTATGTGGGTAGTCAATTGGGTAAACTATTGATTTCAGAGACCAGACTTTACATACTCATTTGTTAAAGATACAGTTACTAGTTTTCCAAAATTAGACTTCAATGACTAAGAGAGGTGCTATCTGTACATTCCAAATTTGTTGAGAATAAAGTATTTAATTTACTCTTTAAAGTGCTGCAAATCACAGATTCCTGTCCATATGTGAAGAAAGATGATAAGAATGATGAGATGATAGAAGATGCTTTTGTCAATAAAGCAGGGCAATTTTTCAGATGACACCCATCATCTTATTGTTAGCAAGTCAACATACAATGTGATTTTGCTGATGGTCATTATAATATCAGCCTTTAAATAATTTAAATATTTAGGATGAAAAGACCAGGAGCTCAGGTTGACCAATTTCTTTTGGACTAGAACTGTATACCTGGAATGAATGATCTTTCCAAGGTGCATGCTTCGTCACAGAGATGTCGAGAAGGAAGGAAAAGCAGACATCTAAACACCAGGGTGTACTTATGCAGTCTTCACTTCTTAGTTTGTGGGGAGCCATTTCTTTGGCTTCAGGCTCATAGTTGCAAATACAGCCTTGAGAGGTATAAGTTTTGCAAAACAGGCTGATTAAGACTTGCTGATAAGAGTGCTATGCATTTCCATAGCTGAAGGTTATCTGAGGAGTGACTTGACCATTCTTTGATCCAGGAGGGGGTGGTCTGGGAACATCCTGTTTGTGTGGAAGAAAGAATGAACATTGGGGGGTAAAGGGGACTTTGTATCTATCTCTGGTGCTCTAAAAGGATATATAAGGACTGAGCTGAAGAAAGGAAAGGGCTGGAAGCATGTGACTGAGAGCCCTCCCGAACCTATGAACCTATCTTTTGTCTCTCTCTCTTATTTTTTCTTAATCCTCACTTCCCGTTTCAGGAACCATTAGAACCTTTTGACTCTGCCCGGGGGTTCCGGCATTAGTTGAAAATTGTTGTTCATTTACTCAAATTTGCTTTTTAATTGTATTTATTATACTACTGTGGATGTCAAGCCATTTGTATATATGAAAAGATCAGTCTAAGAAAGTCTGTAGTAAAGATATTTCCTATTCTTACACCTGAAGAGACTCTGACAGTTGCATGTGTGATCATGTGTGTGTGTGAAGAGGAAAAGTTGAGAGGTACACAGTAATGGGGCTGAGCAGAGAATGCAATAAGGGAAATAAGGGACAGATGGACATGAGGAAGGTGTAGACAACTTTGAATAAGGAACAAATGCTAAGAATCTATGATGCGAGACTTCAGAGATGAGTTCCACCCAAAAGGCTTCAAAAGGAAGGCATTCTGGAGGGTTATTCTTTGTCAAATATCTCTATCTCTGAGTCTGAAGTTGAAATTTAAATTGATGAGCAATGGGATATCATTATCAAGTCTTAATTTGTAAGAAATCGCTTATATGTATTGGGGAGTCCACAATAGGGAAATATATTCTCATATGTAATGGGGTGTGCTCTTCCTGAGAAATAATAAACACGCCCAAGTGAAAATACATAAAACATACATGTTATCTTGGACATGTTTGCATGAATTCTGCCATCCCTCTTCCCTAAAATCCCAATAAGATATTCCTTTTACTAAAGCTAATAAAAAGCATTTTTATAAGTGAATATTTGCTGTGTAAATTTAGTTGTTAATTTATGTTCTTACTTTTCCAAATAAAATTAAATACAATTTCAATCTGAGTTTAAGCCAGCCATCCTATAGGATTGATTGACATACTAGGGGTTTTTGTTGTTGTTCTTTTATATCAGAAAATCACACAACTATTTCAAGTGCTAGCTATGGGCATGCACTGTGCCTTGTAGTAATTTTTGTAATAGGATAAAACTCTGAATGATGATTCACTACAGTTTAAAATGGACAAGATACAACAAAATATCAGCAGCGACTGGACATTACAGGGAAAAGCTATGATCCTCATTGTTATCACAAGATTTTATATGAATCTCAGTGACATGTTTTAATGTCTTGCATTACACAGTACATGAAAAATGAGTACTGATACTGAGAGGAGGAAGTAAAACTGAAAACCAGTCCTCCTATTAAGAGAGAGATTAATATAAACAAGTGAAGAACATTCAGATGCTTGGAACTTTTAATTTTCACGGGATATTAATTTTCATGACACAATTCAGGGGCCTTTTAAAAAGTAAATTAGATTTTATTCAACCTAGACTTTTGAATTTAAATACATTTCTATCTCTCCATAAAAGTTGTCAAGGTAGTTATTCCTCTCAGAAGCATTTTCATTATTTGTTAAAGGAAAAAAAGAAGTTTCAGCCATAGAGCTCAGTTGCAAATATTTCATTCATTTGAATAGATATACTTTGAATTAGACCTCTGTATGAGTCAACAAATTAGAAGGCATATATGGAATATTACTTCAAGGAGCACATATCCTTTGAAGATAAAATAGAGACAAGTAGTTATAAAAAAGATTGACTATAATATATGCTATAGGGAGTACTATGAGACTTTGTAGGACATAATTGGTTTGGGGAGTTATACAGAGCATTAAGGCTGATCCAAGCCAATGAGTCTGTAGCTTATGCAATTAATGTGAACATAAAAGGATATTATACATTTATTGTATAGTATTTATTGTATATAATACGTATTATGTAATCATGTGTGGGTGTGCATGTGTGTATATACTCTGGGTACCCAGAAAAGGGCCATTCACCATGGTCCTTAAACACCATGGTCCTTAAAACACGGTGACTTAGAATCATCAGTGTTACTATCTTTGTCAAGAAAGCTGCTGGAAGTTTGAAATTTTGAAAATACAGCAGCAAAGGAAAATTAAATGAAGGGCTTCCCTTAAGGGTCATTGTCATACCAGATTTATTTTTTTTGTGTTTCCATCTATCATGTTACCATCAAAAGGAATCTATGAGCCATGTTGACGACCCCATTGCTGCCCTTCTGATAAAGTCGCCATGGTTTTCCTTCATCCTTCTTTGTAGGATGAATTCACTGTTGCTTTTTACTAGGGACATTTCTTTCCCACTTCAATGGTCTTCTGACTAACAAGGTTTGGTGTCACCATGGGCCTTCTAGTCATCACAAGGTCTATGGAAACTTTTGTAGGTACATTACTCTGGGACCACACTAATAAATTATTCATTTATTCATTTAGCCAGAACGTAGTGGCTGCACTGTGCCAGCTACTACCTAGACACTGGAGCAGAGAGATTAATAAAATTCCATCTACCTTGAGAAATGTGAGTCTTAATGGGAATTCAAAGAGAGCAGGTGCTGACCATAATGAAATGTCACAGTGTTGAGGTAATGAGGTAATAATGTATTCTATATGCTTAGGCAGGTAAGATACACTTAAATAAATATAACAGGACATATGTGAAGAGTACTATAATAATGAGGTTAGATGATGATTAAGTTTTTTAAAAGTATAATAAACAATGAAAAATAGAAATGTTTTTGACCACTTCTACCCTTCAGGTACTGTTGTTCTATTTCTCTCTTTTTCTTCATAGTAAAAATCTTCCAAAATTTAGTTGTTTTTCCACCAAACTCCAGTGACAGAATTTACATGAAGTTTCACCTTGCCAAATTTCAGTGGATGTTTTTTCTTTCCCCCATATTATTCATCAGAGAATTTGGAAGAAGGAATCTTTATCTTCATTTTAAAAAAAAGCTTTTAATTTCTAGATTCATTGACACCATACTATTATATTATATTTCTTCATGGGCTATTCTTTGCCACTCTCCTTTGATGACGTCTTGTCCTTTGTCCAAATCTGTAAAGTATTCCTTATCATGAGTCTTTTGTTTTATCTAACTATAATTTCCCCTTGGCTGATCTAATCCAGTTAAATGGCTTTACATGTCCTTTTTATGCAAAGTACTCCTACATATAGTCATCTCTATCCACATTCTCTCCTTGTTTCCAGACTAACTTATTTACCCAACTACCGTCACCCTTCCATGCCTACTATGCAGGTACAATTCATATATCTTAAACAAAACTTGGTTTTCTTCCTTTAACTTTTTCTTCTCTTATGTCCCCCCTCTTAGCAAATGAAACCACTTACCATTTGCTTAAATAAGAACATTAAAAGGAAGGATTCCCTTTTCTTTTTCCTTTACGTACCACATATAACCTATCAGAAAGTTGTGTCATTTTTAGTTATGTCTAACATAAATCCCAAATCAGAGAGCTTAGCAACATCTGCACTGAAAAAATCCTAGATCATGACACCACCATTTTTTAACTAAACTATTTCACAGTATCACACATTATACCTGTTTCCCTCCCACTCCTTCCACCATGCACATGCCCTTCATTGTCCAAATTGCACCCAACTGATTTTCTCAAACCAACCACATTGCATCACAGTTTGTCACCACCTTGCTAAAACTTTATAGTAATTTCCAATTGCACTTTGATTAAACCCCAAATCTTTACAATGACTCCCACACCTTTCCTATTCCTGTCTCGTTGATTTGAACCCATTCATCCACATCTTACTAGCTTTACACTCTTGATTTATTGTTCCTATCCCTCAAAAATGATCATTGTATTCACTGTATACATCATCAGGCTTTTGAAATTCCTGGTTCTTCTTCTACCTTCCAGAAGCCCTTTCTGTTAGTTTGTATGCTTGTTTTATATCTTGGTATGGATTCTTCTTTTCATTAATGAGGTTTTATTTCAGGTTTAATCACTTTATGAATTTATTTTGTATAACCACATTAATGGAGTCTTCTGCTCGCCTATCCATCAATCACTGATTATATCGTTGCTGTGGTTTATTTCTTAGTAGTTGGAACTAGAGGTATTTATTTATTTATATGCATTTCTTACATTTACCCACTAGAATATAAAATCTAGAAAGGCAAACCTCTTTTTGTATTTTTTACTACTGTATCTGCTGTACATAAGATACATTATAGATGATCAGTAATTATTTATTGAATAAAAGATTGGATGAATGACATGAATCCACTAAATTAAGAGTGCCAGAAAATATAAAAAGTACTGAACTGGGTCATGTCTATTATCCTTCTTTAGTCTTCAATGGAGCACATTACTATGGAAGGTTTGGCTGCCTTTTTAACATCATACTTATTGACTGACATGTACAGTTTCATCTTCTAATTTATTCTAATTTCTCTTAAGCATCATAGTATGAATTTATAATACAATCTGGAAGAATGTCTGACTTTATTTTTTTTTTCCTTGGAAAATGAGCAGTTGCCTCATTGAAAGTTCGGCGAGCACAGTAATCTCCACATGATTTCTGAGATTCGAAATGTAATATTCTATATTTTAAATTCTAACCTCTTCCCAACTTGCATTAGTTTTGTCAGGGATGATCTCGCCCAAAATGTATTTTGCTACATAATATGAGTTGAGCATTACGAAAAGTCTTCATTGCATTCCAAAATTGGTATTTGTTCAGCAGGATAAAAAGGGAAATATTTGCCTGAAGTCATTCTCTTACCAATCCCTTTGAATTTTGGTTAGGAAGTCAAAATCAATCATTGTAGTAAAACCTTCAGGGTAGATTCCTTTTCTTGTTGCATCACCAGCCATTGCTTGGTGTCTGAATTTCAGTAGGGAAGCAGCCAACCCAGGGATGCCTGCAACTAGGCATTCTGCATGGGTCAGTTTCATTTTACTTCTCTACATTTTCTACAGTTGCAATGGCCCATGATTTTTCTTTTCCTTCTTTCTTTATTCCACTTAACATACCACCCACCCTCAAAATGTAGTGAAGGACACAAAAGAATATTTCTTTAAAGGAAATGTTTAGATTGCTAGCAACTTTCTCGTGGCTCTTCCTAAATAAATATTGTAGATGGATAGATGTGACTAAATTTTATTTTTTTTAATTTTAATGAGAAAATATGTAAAAGTGCCATTCAAAAAATACAAAAGCAAAATACAATTTGAAATAACAAATCATCAAAGAATTATATGGTTTGTGGTTAAATAAATGTTTGTAAAAACACCTATGGAATGGAGTTTACAAACATATTTTCACTAAGGATTTAGCTAACTAAACATATGTTTTGACATAATTTTTACAAATATTATAAATTTTGCCGAAATAGTCATGGTGGCAGAAAATATCATGGGATTTTGTTTTATCAGTTGTTTTAAAATAACAATATAGATATATAGCATTCCAATTTTGAGTCATCTCTCCTCTTGAATTTAGTAAAAGTGAGCTATGGCTCACAGTACTTTAAAGTAAGTCTAACTAATCTAATAGGATTAGAAAATCATCATTTTAATAAGAGTAGTCATCTTGGATAACAAAAATTTTCAGAAATGCTATAAACACAATAAACTACTTAGTTTATTGAAAATCTATATATTTACATTTAGGAGAAAATATCAAGTAGAAGATATAAATATAAAGTATTACTGAATCTTCTCTGTTTGTATTTTGATTTTTACATGCCATTTTTAAAAATTGTTCATCACCACAACTATTATCATTATTTTTTGTGGTACTGGTGATTGAACCTAGGGGCATTCTACCATTGGTCTGCACACAGAGTCCTATTTTATTTTTTATTTTGAAACAGAGTCTCACTAAGTTGTGGAGAGCTGCTCTAAATTGCTGAGGCTGGCCTTGGACCTGGGATCCTCATATCTCAGCCTCCCAAGTACTGGGATTACAGGTATGCACCACTGTGTCTGGCTTATAGCAATTATTTGATAGACTTTACTTTTATGTCTGTTTAGTTCATTTTCAAAAAACCAATATCTACTACATGTTGCTTTTCTATTTAAACTTATACCAACCCTAGATGAACCTGTTCAAGCTGTGAATACCTGGAATATTTTAGGAAAATTTTGACTACTGTTAAATCATGGTACAATGGGACTGGAAAAATATATTTTCTTAATAAAAGTAAAAGTAAATCAAATATAACAAAACTATGCTGAATGATACTGCAGGAATTGCTATCTCAAGAGGGGATGAAATGCCTTTGGCTGTTAAACCAAATAGAGAAGAATATTTTCATTCTGGCCTCATTTTAAAAATTGTGAACATGAAAGGCAATTTATGTCAAGTAGGAAAAAAAAACCCTGATGTTTAACAGTAAAAACTATAAAAATTCCTCTTTTATTTTTCTCTGAAATACAAAAAATTCATACCAGAAACAAGTTTGTAGAATGTGAAGAGATTTCGCCTTTAATGGATAATGAAAAAGTAAAATACCCCCAAAGTCTTTAGGAAAGGCTACAGTTTCTTTGATCCTTTGTTAAGCTTTTCTTGAATTGGATAGAAGAGAGAAAACCAGGCTCTCCAGAAGAATATTCATGAGAAGGTTACAAATACCTGGTACACATGAGTCAGAGTAAGAATTGAAGAAAATACTGGAAATAATTTAATATAATTAATTATGTACTTTATCCTAATAATCAAACCTTGAGAGCCATTCAGCTCTGTATATTTGTGTGTGTGTGCACACGCACATGTGTGTGTGTGTGTGTGTATGTGTGTGTGTGTGTGTGTGAACATGTTTCCCTACATACATGGAGAAATTTGAATTGGGATTTGAAAGAAATAAACCAATTGTAGAGCCAGTCAATAGCTGCTTCAGTACCTCTGAAATACTTAACTAGATGATATTCTATTTATTTTTTATATCTTGAGAGCCAAGAGACTTGCCTCATGTGAATTTTTATGAGGAAAAATAGTTTGGTTATTAGCACCAAATTCAGCAGAATTTGTCATATACAGTTTAATTTAAGAGCAGTAATTCTGTTGTCAAATCTCATTCTCTTGAAACTTTAACTTTTATGGCATTTTCAATGCCTTGAATATTTTTCATAGCATTTCTTATTTATTTTTGGACCAAGTTCCTTAATTTTCCTTCCGAGAGTTGTGCTCAATATATACATATATTTGGATTATTAGATAGAATCAGGCTTCTGAATCAGGTTTTATTTCACCATTTAATTAAGATATAACCAACTGTCAGAATCATATACAGACTCCAACTAGGAAAAATTTGAATACTTATTTCTCAAATCAGGAATCCTATGGCCTGGGAATACAAGTTCTTTTCATGATATCTTGTAGCAAACCAATGTGGACCAGAGCCAGTACTGAGAGCCATAGCATCTTTTCTGCCAGAATATAAAATGTTCTTTTAACATTATGGTCTAATAAATTGGGGTGTTTGATTTTCTTTGAATATATTGGAGAAAATAGGGAGGAGAAGACCCTTTCCTCTCCATATACCTGTTCTCAGACTCCCAGGAAGAAACTGCTGTGGCGATTCAGATAGACCCAGTCAGTTATGTTATGTGTGGACTCCTTTTGCTATCCATTAATATTACAGAGAGATTTCCCAGCAGGCTTCTAGCCACTCACCATGTGCCTTAAATGTGACATTGTTCACATTTTACTCCTGTTAAAAACTGCAGGTGAGACCATTCAGGGAGTGTTAATGTTGCTCCTAGTATCACAGGCGACTTCAATTTCTACAATCCTTCCTTACCTCCCTCTCATGCTCTTTCTCTCATTCTATCTATCTATCTATCTATCTATCTATCTATCTATCTCCCTCCCTCCCTTCCTCTCTCCTTCCCTCCCTCCCTCCTTCCTCTGTCTCTCTCTGTCTCTCTCTCTCTCATTATCAGCTTTGGGGAATTTATCCATCTTGCCAGTGGTAATTGGTTGCCCTAATTTATATCTTGGAGTTTGGCCAGTATTTATATGGCTAATAACTTCTCTGAGGAGCATTTCCCTCTGTGCTAGATATTATGCTGCTTGGTATGTATGTCCTTGCCCATTTACTGTTCTACAACTCTATGTAGTCCCTGCTATTATGATCTGCATTTCAGAGATAGAGAATTGAAGAACTGAAGCTCTGAATGTTATGTAACTCACCAGAAATAGCAACCCTTGTGCTAGAGATAGGAGTTGAACACACAATGTCTTACCATGGAATCTACTCTTATTACTGCCCAGTTAGGGAAAAATATATATCATATATATTGTCTTCAAATCTGCCTAAAACTTAGATATCACCCATCTAGCTGAGCAGTAAGATGTGGGTAAGAAGCTACAAAGTTAGGATGATTGGCATAAATTAAAGGCAGGTCTGAGGTGAGAATGTGCAATATTTATGTATTTATATTATAATTCAGTATTACATGGAAGCTGAAAAATAAATTCCAGTTACCCAGCAGGTTGATCTGGGTAACTCCCCCCTTCTGTTTATCCTATATATCAAAATTCTCAAATATTCTTGGTCATAGTCCAAAAGAGTATTCATGGAATTCTTGCTTTGATGGATTCAGAATAAAATCCCTATAAGAATCTAAGTCTTCTGAAAGTAAAAATAGCTATTTTTAAATGATAAATAACAAAGGATTATCTATTGGCAATATTTTCCTAAATATTATTTCCTTTCTCTTTTATTTGAGCTATTTTATGAACATGTAGATATGAATAACACTGTATTGAAACATATTTCCCCTCTGAAGTGAGTGGCATATGCTTATAACAACCAGGGTAAATGAAAATTGTGATTGGAATGTTCATATTCTCATATTTACAGAAATAAAGCCTACAGCAAAGATCACCACATTTTCCTACTGCTTATGCTGCCAGAGAAGTATAGCTGAAAATAACTTAGTAATGTATGTTTTCAGCATTAGGGGGAAAAAAAAGACAGTCTTTGAAAACTTTGTATTCCAGAATAAAATAGAAACTCTTCAAAGGCCTGTCAGGTGGCATACTACTTCCCTTTAATTCTGAAAAGCCACGCACACACACACACACACACACACACACACACACACGCGCGCACACACATGTGCAATAAAACAAAACACCCCCAATGCTCTGCATTTGTCTTGCTATACCTAAAATCTCACACGAGAGGGCAGTGCAGCTATGATCATTTTGCCCTGCCCAGGTTTTGATCAAATTGCCTGATGCTGTAACAGAATATAGGAGGCATACATTAATTTAAAATAAACTGCACGCGTTTGTTTTAAAAGCACTTAGCTTGTACCTGATGGTTAATAGATCTGAATTGCTTGGAGCCTGATGCACATAGAGTAATGAATTTGGCAGATTCTTTTTTTTAAATGGATGAGGGGAGACCGATATGAACTAAATTCTTTCGCTTGCCTTGATACCTTAAGGGGGAAAAATCAGAAATAAAGCAGACTCATTTTAAACAAGCTGGTAGGTATAAGTATTAGTTTACATTTAAATGAATATAGCTTGCAAGAGAAAAAGAAAAGATAGGTTTCAAGTTGTTTCCAGCATCTTCTTTGAAATGTAAAAGAGCAATTTGTATTTATATTAATTTAGGGAAGGGGCTTTATGATTCCTTGGACCCTCTTAAAGATTGGTTTTTATTCCCCTTGCCCATGGGCATTTGGAACAGGACATGGAGGCTACGCGAAGACTTCTCAACTAAGAGATATAGACTTCTCGACTAATTGATACCAATTGAGGGGGAAAGAGCTAGGGTCACTTGAACACTCTTCAAGAGGGAGAAGTGGACAGAGGGGAACCAAGCAATATTTTAGGGCATCATTCCCTTTCACTGGCAAAACTCAAAAGAGTAAATTTATAAACATAAGGCACTAGAAATAAAAATACCCTTTCGTTCTATTTCCTGCAGTGACATGAGATATATATTCTAGATTGTAGACAGAGCTGCCTTGGAGATAAATTGTCTGATTTCAGCATCTCAGTGGTGGATAATAGATTCCCCTCAGAACCACATAATTAAAAAATGACATTTCTGCTATTCTGTGACAACTTAGTACTGTTGCTGCTCCTGGCTTCTGGGCCTGGGAGCCCTGCAGGGTACAACCAAATTTTGCATTATTCAGTGGGACAACGTCAGGTCATGTTAACAAAAAAAAAAGTTCCTTCTGGGGGGACCAGAGGACTTTATTATATTGTGTTCTTCACTACAGATTGCTCTTTCTGCTGCTCATCTTTTTAAAAATCCTGATGACAAGAGAAGGAAATGAACGGTGAGATTAGGACATTCACTTATTACAAACTAGCCAGATGAAAGAAAGCCTATGTGAGGGACAGAATAAATTAAGAGCCTAATTTTAGCACCTTTTCTTTTTTTCCCCCTGGAAGCTGAAATTCGAAATCAGCCAAAGATGAGACAAGTGCTATGGGAAAAGTATGTAAATCAAAGTGCGATTTAGGTCGATATCATTAGACATCTCCTGGAGGTTCCCCCCACCCCTGGGAGTTTCCTGTGAGCCAATTGATAGCAGTCTGAACAATTGCTCTTTATGGGTCTCTAGGTTCATGGTATATGTCTAAGAAAAAAGTGTGTGTGCTAGACAAGCTTCCAATTAACAGTTACTGAAGTGTAAATGGATTTGCAAATGTCACACAGCTGGTAATTAGTGGAACCAGGACTAGCAATGGATCATTTGATTCCTATTTAAGTTAAGTAACAGCACCCTACAGGAGCCTTTAGTTCAAATAATAAGAGCATATATAAGATTTTCAAAAAGATATGATTCTTTAAGTAGATATTTAATGTTTTATATGTATTGTATACAATACAGTGAATTTAAATTTGGGGACCTCAATCCAGGGTTTTTAATCTTAGGATCCCAACTTTTAGCCCATGACCAAAAGGATTTCACTACATCTTTCTGAGGTTCCATGTTCTTGTGGTTATGAAGCAACTATGCTTACCTGGACTGAACTTTCTCTCAGCCTCCTAATGCACATGTAAAACACTATGTGGTTAAATGATTATTTACTGCCATATGCTAAAAAACATAAGGGAAGATGCTTTTATAGATTTTTTTTTTTGCGGTACCAGGGATTGAACCCAGGGGCATTTTACCTCTGAGCTACACCCCGGCCCTACTTTTTATACTTTATTTTGAAACCAGGTCTCACGAAGTTGCAGAGGGCCTCACTAAGTAGCTGAGGCTGGCCACTTACCCGGATCCTCCCAGTCTCTGCCTCCCAAGTAGTGGGATCACAAGCGTGCGCCACCACATCCGGCATTATAGATTTCAGTCAATATATAATGACGTAGAAATCACCCTGTCAGTCTTGGGGTTCAGAATAGAGGTTTTGAAATCTGGTGGACTTACCACTACACATTTCCATAAGAGCTGGGTCATATGGGTAGCAGTGTGCTTTCTTTAGAGAGATTTTATGAGGATTTTAGGATTATGATTCAGGACTAACAGCTAGTGTATAGTAAACTATATATATATATATATATATATATATATATATATATACAAAAAAAGCTTTCCCCTTTCATTTTAAATTAATCAGTATATATATACTTTGCCCTCAATTTACAGTAGATTCAGAAAACAAACTCTCAGGATTCAGATTCAATTACACTTATTAGCTGTGTCATTTTTTTTGTCATTGGATTAAACTGTGCACTTGTTTCTTTTTATTTAAAATCTGTGAAATGAGGGTAAGCATAGTTTGTCCCTTATGGAGCTGATAGAGCATTGAATAAATTAATATCCTAATTCATTAATAAAGTAGAATGTATAATGTATTTACCTTTTCAACAGGGATTATTAATAGTAGTAGTAGAAGCATGTAATAGTAATTGTAGTATATATATTATTTTCTTTGGGAATTTAAGCTCATGCAAAATATACAAATCTATTTACTACTGCAGATATTGTACGAATTAAGACATATAATATTCTATTGAAGCACAGGCAATGGAGAAAAATGGTGCTGTAACTCAATTTACATTATGTTAAAGCTTCATAGGCCCACAGGGCGATAATCTTGCTCTCTTCCTGAAATATTGATAGCCATGTTGCTGATGTAATAAAAATTAGTATATTACACAAAAATAAAGTGCTGTATAGAAAAGGGGTTTAAAGGAAACTTCATTTCACCATGTCATACAAATTAAAAAGAAAGCATAGATGATAGATTTGTATGTATTTGTGATTAAATGAAGAATATTTTTTAATTCTACAAAGTATATAAAATTCAATGTGATTGATGAAAGACACACACACACACACACACACACACACACAATTCAAAATATCAAAAATTGAAAGCTCAAGACTTATATTGCCTATTACTTTGTCTATAAATCCCTTCCTACATATCATTTGGGCAGTTTATATTCTAGAGACAAGAAAGGTGCTGGCCATGATTTGACTGCTAGTCTATATTAGCAGACTAAGCTTGAGCCTTGATCACGGCTGTTTGCAGAGTCAATTTTCTCTGTTCATTACTGATGCACTTATTTGCCTGTTTGCCCCCCTCCACACACAAATGTATTTGATGTATTTGTATAATTCACAGATAACAGAATTCTCCCAAACGAGAAGAGTGTACAAGTACAAAGAAGCTTGTCAGGCATCAGAGCCTCAATTATCAGTTTGAAAGGTGATTTTTGAGTAGAATACTATGTTTCATTGTCGCTACTTATATTCCCAAAGAAAGGGGCATCGCATTTGCAACCATGTCTGGGAGGATTCAGGGAAGAAAACAATGGTAGGAACAGATTTATGAATTGTTTTTACAATTGTGAAACCACAGGGAAGGGAGTGAGGTGAGACACCTTCTCCCAACATCTGACATCTGTCAACCACACTGTGCTTGTTCCCTGGAGGCTCAGAACATACCAGGAATGTACTTGTCTCCAGAATTTCAGGAACACCTGGATGTGCCTGATGAAGGTCTTTAATGCAGGTGCCATGGCTGCTTCAGAGAATCGTTCACAAGTGTGGGGACTGTAGAGGCCTCCCCAAGAAATACTACCTATCATGGTCAGAGGTGGAGAGAAAGGAAGCTAAAGTCAACATATGATCAAGGCAACACAGACTTTCCATGTGTGCATGACCCAACCTCTGGAGATGCTCAGAAAAGAGTGAAACTTTATAGAAGAGTGTCTGTGAGAATTTTTTAAGTTACTTATAGGAGCAAATCCAATAGAAAAGCTTACTATACTTAATTCATATACCTTAGTAGTGGCCTTGGAAAACAAGAGATACCAAGTGTTGAATTGCTACTTTTTATGTAGGAAGAAAAATCTTTCTAAAAGTATAAGTTTGTTTAACAGGAAATTAATATAAATCCATTTCTTCAGTGAGTAAAAGTATAATATTGTACACAATTTCAATCTGACCAACCAAAATATCTAGTTGCTTGAATCAAAAACAAATTATATGGAATGATCAAAGAGAGAGTTTGGCCAAGCGGCTCTCCTTCATGTAATTCATTCAGTGCTCAGATATGACTGGGGCTCTCTCATACTGTAGAGATTCTTCTGAGTATGCCCTGGAGTTTGCTCTTTTCTTGGTACAAGAAGGAAAAAGAGCAAGTGGTTACATGTGCGAGTGTTTTAATAGACAAGCCTATAAATGGTACATATCCCTTCAGCCTGCCTTTGTCTGGTCAGGAAATACTTCCAGTACCTCACTGCTGGAGAAATGAACTCTGTATGCCCAAAGAGAAAAGAATA
This sequence comes from Glis glis, assembly GCA_004027185.1. Lineage (NCBI taxonomy): Eukaryota > Metazoa > Chordata > Mammalia > Rodentia > Gliridae > Glis > Glis glis. The sequence continues at coordinate 44,545 of PVJS01002683.1, forward strand.
TTGGCTTTGTCAAGTAGCCAACAATCTCCACCATATTCCGGAGCAGGCATTCCTTGAATTTTTTTCACGTGTTTTACTAAGAACTGGGAGACATGAACCCTTAATAAAGGGCCTGCAAATATTAGGTATCCAATAAATCATACTGAATGAATACATGAACCACATCTTTCAAAACACACTCAATTTTTAAAGCAAGTAGCAAAATACTTAAAGGTAAGTTCATCATTCCATTTCCCTATGTAGAGAAATGATTTAGGTAGAACTTACTTATATTGGCCATTCGATACATTTATTCGATTTTTGTTTATGGAAAACCAATTATTTGTCAATATTTTAGGTATGTGGGATGTAGCAGTGAACTGAGGTATCGAGTATCTGTTTTAACAGAGACTATATTCTAGGCACTAAATGAACAATTGAGTAATCATATATATATAATTTATTCATCTCATCAATAAATTATAATTTCACTATCGATTATTTCTTCACCTTGTCTTAAGTGCTGGGATTATGAGTAAATAAAAAAATAGAAAAATATTTTCCCTTAGACAGTTTAGATCTAGTGGAGTGATATAGACTATATAAAAACTTAACAAGAAAATAATGCAAACATATCGATGGGCTGGCTGTAGTGTGGTGTGGAGATCAGGGCACGAGGAAACTAGAAGGCCCATTTCACAAGAGGAGTCCAAAGACAGTAATGGTGGTGGAGTTTCTTGAGTGTGGGAGAAACTATGGGAAGCAAAAAGTGGGCCTCCCTATGCTAGAGGACACATGCCCATCAAGACTGCAAGAGGCCCTACAGCTTAGCCCAAAGGTGGATGAGATAAGTCCATGTTGCCACACATCTCTTGGGTACTGTCACATGGTTTGACAGTAAAAATGTCTATGAAGCCCTCAAGTTGACTAATAGGAAGAGTGCCTTTGTTCACAAGGTGATGTTAAGAGAGACAGAAGACAGTCCTGTAGTTTTATTTTTTAGAAAGGAGAAAATGCATCTGATAGGGTAGGGTAGGGCTGCAGTGAGGATCTGCCATTTTTTTTCCAAACTAGTGTACACCCAGGGTGAGAGGCTGTATGAAGAACAAACAAAGTGCACTATGGGAGGAGGTCTGTGTTCTTGGAATAGTGGCTGAGGTAAGAGTGTCCATCCTCCTCTTTCTGAAGGTGAGGTCGACCTCAAAAATATATCTGCATGAGAGGTCCACTAGCAACTGTGGGATGCTCAAGTAGCCACCTAGACTTTGACCCATGTTCCTAGGCCTTTCCAGCCTATGTATCATCAGTTTACCAAAGAGACTGAGGATGAGGAAGTAAGTTCAACCACCCTCACTCCTAACATTTTTTACCTGAGCATCGGTGCCTCAAAATTACCTTAATTATCAAGGGTCATAGTAGCAGCCCATAGAACTATGCCCTTTTCCATGTGCCTCCCTAACCCCATTTTACAGTAATATTGGTTGAGATGGTGTCTCAGACGGGATTCTCACTGCTGCGGCCCAATAAGTCTGACTGCACACAACTTAGAGGAACAAAGATTTATTTTGCTCACAGTTTTTGGAGATTCCAGAGTTTAGTCTATATCAGGCTGTGGAGCTCAGGGCATGGCACTGGGAAGCAGAGAGAGCAAACAAGCAAGGAGATTCAAAAACAAAAGCACAGTCCTGAAGACCACACTCTCAGGGATCCACCTCTTCTGGCCATACTCCACCTGCATAGGTGACCACCCAGTAAATCCATTACAATGGATTTATCTACTGATGAGATTACAACCCTTATAACTTAATTATATAAAATCTGAATATTAATACATGAGCTCTTCAGGGGACATTCTATAACTAACCACAACAGGTGGTCCTCATGGGTTCCTTGAGTTGCGGCTCATTTTGCCAACAATGCAAAGGCTTGACTGCTCTTTTGCCCATATCTCAAGGTGGCATTTGCAGAGAACAACCTTGACAGAGGAAATAATGTCTCCTTCAGGGACAAAGACAAAGCTTGTCTACTACTTGAGGTAAAGACAAGAAATTATGAAAAGTCATTGTTCCTCAGTCGCAGCTACAATACACTATGAGTGGAGAGTAACATCCCTTCAGGCCCCTCCTCACTGTGGGACTTGAGGCCAGAGGAAATAATACAAATATGTTGATACTGTTTGTGGTATCATAAGGAGCAAAGTCTTTTGTCTCTGACCCGAAAGTTCAAGTCATCTGACATCTTTCTTTAAAGCATAAGCCAATATTTTAATTTATAAATGGGGTAAAATAAAATCTCTGACCTGATAGAAGTGGTGTGAAGATTACTTAAGAGGCACAGCAGATAAAGATCCTCTAGAGTTTTGTTTTTCAGAGAAGAGAGGGTAAAACAGGCAGTAGTATAAGTCTTAACTTGAAGATGTCCAGTACCTCTTGACAAATGCAGTTCTGAAGTTCAGGGTTGAGGTCTAGACTATAGGAAACATTGGGAAGTAAACACTCAAGATATACATGGTATGTGTAAACTTGAGAGAATGAGTTCACCAAAAGAATACATTAATTAGATAAGAGTATCCAGCAATGAGACCTGAGGCATTTTGATCTTGATACAATAGCAAATGCCAGTAAATGCAATGGAATATTTAGAGCTGTTTCACTGCTGTCTCAGAAAAATAATATGAACTTCTGATAGGGGTGAAGGAACATGCCCTTTGGGGAATGACAATCTGGTCCTTGTCCACCTCTCCATCTTACCTCATGCCACTTACACTCCAGTGATATTGATATATTTTGTTCCTTAAACACACCTACAGCTTTTTCTATCATCTATCCTTGCTTTATTCACACTCTTGTGTTTGGAGTGCTCTTCCCTTCTCACTTATATAAGTAAATTCTTCAGCTCTCTTAGAATTTTGCTAAAATGTCACCACCTCCTGAGTGAGGTCTATTCCAACCCCATCACATCATTATAGCCTATCAAAATATATATTCATTTCCTTCATTGCATGTATCATAAGTTTACATATTTTATATTTTGAATTTTATATTAGTTTATATATCCTTGCATATTTACTTATGCACTGACTCTGTCTCATATAATGCTCCATAAGGATATGTGTACCAAAAGTCTTATTCATTGCTTTGTTCCCAAAATATGCCCCAATACCTGTAATTTAGAAATAGCTCAGTAAATATTTGGAGAATCAATCCAGGACCTGTTGTATAACTCTTGGTCTTTAAACAATCCATTGGAATGTCTATTCGTTCATTTGCAGAATTATAACAATCGTATGGTTATTGTGAGAGTTAATCTTGTTTACATATACTGTTGACAAACAGTGGGCTCTCAATAAATGCAAATTTGCTCAAGTAGTATTTGAGGACTATATGGGAAAAATACACTGAACAAAAACATTGTCCATTCAAAAGGATAATGTTCTCGGCTCAGAAAGAGAAATGAATGATTTAGACTTGTCTACAAGTGAATAAAGACCACATATAGACTAATAGATTGAAACTTCAAAGACCAGAAAATTGGAAAACAAAACAAAATGGAGCTAAAGAAACTAGTTCTAAAATGAGTAAAGATCCAGGCAACAAAATGAAATGAACACTCTTCAAGAAGCGGCCATAAATCTAAGAAATGTTTCTGATTCAGAGGGAGCAAAAGATCAGCGAAGAAGAAGATATGTGGTGAAGAATGACAAAGATTGTTCTTTGATAGAAGTGGCTGAACTGTCATAAAATCAAAACTAATACTTTCTTTTCAGGATAATAAAAGAGACTGATGGAGAAGAGATGAAAAAAACACAGGCAAAAATTCCAAAAGTGTGAGAGGTCGATGTTGAAAACTACCAACCTTGGGCCTAAAAAGCTGATTAAAAATTAAACATTACATGACCTTGACTGAACTCTCAGAAAAGTTCAGAATTCAGAAGATGTAAAAATGTCATAGGGAATAGTTTAGCAGAGGCTTTCTAAAAAAAATTCAAATATAAAAGGTAAGTTTTCCTTCTTTAACAGAGAGTGCTTAAGAACATAACTATGTTAATATAAATATGTGTTTCTATACATGTGCATATGCATAAATATGTAATATAAATAATGCAATAAGAATTAAAAAAAGATCATTTCTAAAAGAATGTCAACTATTATAATAGTTTACTCATAATTATTATAATTTACTTTTTGAATGAATGCTGTAAATATGTAAAAACACCTTAACTATTCTCTAGAACATGTGTGGTTGGCTAGGCTGAGATTCTGGGACTTTGGACAGGGTCTCATGGCAGATACAAAGGAGATGGATATTGGAAAATTCACATTATGGAGTGAAACTTAAAACCTACAAGAGATAATCAGAACCAAGGGTCGTGCTACAGGGGTGGAATCCAGGTCAAGCACAATGGAACTGGTATAAGGGGAAAACAATGCAGCCAAGGAGATGGGGCTTAAGCACATTTCCTTACGCATCAAAGAATTAAATGGTTAGTTGCCATGGTTAGTTTGACGCATCAGTTTGATCATACCACAGGGTTCCTAGATGAAACTTCCTCTCTGGGTGGGTGTGTCTGGAAGGGTATTTCCAGATGAAGTTAGCTTTTGAACCAGCAGATTCAGTAAGGAAAACAGATTGCCTCTTCTACAAGCATGGATATAATCCAATCCTGAATAGAACCAAAGGTCAGAGGAAGGAGGAATTCCCTGCCTTTTTTTCCCTGACTTATTGATTGAGTTGGAATGTTTCATTTCATGTGCATTTAGACTGAGATTTACATCTCACACACACACACACACACACACATGTGCACACACACACACACACACATACCCTATTGTTTCTGTTTCCTTGAGTAGCCGGTCTAATAAAATTATCCCATTTCTGGGTGGAGAGGGAGGTGCTAAGAGTGGCATGATGTCGGAGAAAATAGCTATGAGGTGATTAAGCAGATATTTTAAGCTGATGGTTTAGATTAGTATATTCAGAGGGAACTCTTTTGTAAGTAACATCACATCCCTAAGGTTACTGATCTTGTATACATCAAAAAATTATTTTCAGTATGTGCCTAATTTGCATTTTTCTCCTAAGATAATAATCTATCTGCAATAGCACTGTGTGATATGCAATGGAATATTGAGACATCTTTGGTGGAGATTTTATTGCTTTTCATGACATTGATCTATATAGATCAAATACTGTTTCTTACCATAGTAAAGTACCAGATCATGGGTTAGCCAATTATGACTAAATTTGACAAACTATTTCTGTAAATAAAGTTTCATTGGTGCACAAGTGCATTTGATCTTTACATATAGTCTGTGGCTATATGATGTTGTTTTGTCACAATGTTGATTTGTCATGGAAGTTTCTAGATAAACTTTTCACTATGGGAATGTAGTGTTTTATAGAAACACATATGCAGAAAAAGTCTGGTGGACTTCTGGAAAGTTGTACAGGAAATACCTCCACTCTAGTCACAAGATACAAGATTAGTGGTTTTTCCTTCTGCAGGTTCTTCCCAGCTTTATATATTCTGATTACTTGCAGAATTTTCTAGAACAAAATTATGTTTTCACCCAGAGACACTAAGTGTGATTTTAGTTTAGCATCACTATTCTTCATCTGAAAATCTAATATAATGTTTTGCCCCCTCAATAATGAGTTGTCCTCCATGCTTCAACCAATCTTTTTTCCCCAACGACTCAATCACAACTTTAAAACCTTGTGATGACTTTTTATTTCCTGCAGGATGAAGTTCAAATTGCTTATTCAGACATTACAGGCTTTGCATTGTGTGGCCCTGATTGGTCTGTCTTCTACCGCCTCCTATTTAAATTTGTTCTTGTTAAACTTTCTCAAGCTTTGAAGAGTTTTGTATCTTCTATTTTCTATGCTCCAAGAACCTTGTGCATCTTCACATACAAAATATCCATTCTTAATTCATTTCTGTATTCTGTCCCTTACATGGAATAATTATTGAGTATCTATGATGTTTCCTGTTCTGAGAAGAATGTGGAAGTGAGACAGAATGGACAAATGCATATTACATCAAGGAACTTTTCGTCCACAAGGAACTTCATCCAAATAACATTTACTTACAATGCAGTGGCATACCCAAGTTAAAAGAAACATGCATTCTGAAAGCAAGAGAAAGGTGTACACTACAAATCCTTATAAGAAATATCCTTATGCAGGATCCAGGTGAGGCCTGGCTCCCATCGAAAATGGCACCCCAATAGTTTACATAAAAGTGGTTTGAATCCACTTTTCTTTTCATTTCTACCATCATTTCCCCCCGTCATTTATAGCTAAGTAATAGATACATACAACTGGATAATAGCTGGCATCTCCAAAATGGTGCCTCCAAGTCGAAACTCATCATCTTACCCAGTAGACATGGCTTTCTTGTGTGCCATCTTTTTTTTTTCAGAATGCACTCAGTAAAGTCATAAGCATTTTCTGCATCATGTAGATACAGACATAGACACACACATACACACATACAACACAGTTTTAATTTCTGAGAGACTTTGTTTAAGGTACTATATTCACTTATTGATTTCTATGCTTTTTGCCATAGCAATCACAATAGAATTAGTTATAGTATTAATAATTTATTTTATTTTCACATCTGCAACTCAACTACAATTTTATGTAGCTCATAAATAAGGGATTGCTAATAAATAGTTCTTGAATGAATAAAGGTCACATGGCCGCAGTGTCCAATTATTTTCTTAGATCTTTAAAATTACTTCCCTAAGAAACTTGTATTGCAATCTTTTATCTAAAGTTTATAAATTTAAATCATTAGTCTTCAAACTTCCAATGTATTGATACAGAGAAGTCAAATTACATCACCTGAAGCACTGTTTACATTAACTCAGTTTATTAATAAAAATGTTGCATAATTTCGTGTTAATGAAAGAGCAATGACCATATTTTTTTTCAGTGCTAGGGATTGAACCCAGGGGCATACTACCTCTGAGCTACACACCCAGCCCTATTTTTTAGTCTTTATTTTAAAACAGGGTCTCACTAAGTTGCGGAGGGCCCACTAAGTAGCTGAGGCTGGCCGTGAACCTGAAATCCTCTGGTCTCAGCCTCCCAAGTACTGGGATTACAAACATGTGCCACCACATCCAGCATCCAATTTTTTAATACTGGCAATGAATGTCTCAGTTTTTGTCTTTCTGGAATCTATACTGCACTTTCCAGTCATCTTTAAAGTTAGGTGTGCACATGTAGCTGAGTTCCAACCAATGGAACTTTAATTGTCGGGATTTGCCTCATTTCTTGGACTGATCCATAACAAACCCAAACACATGATTTTCCATGATCTTTTTCCCCAGACTGGATAAAAATAATCCAGGCAATGTTGGAGGCTTAATATTAAAGATGAATATTAAAGATGGTAGAGTCTCCAACATACTATATGTTTGAATATATGGATCAGAGAAACCCCATACACCTCTAGCACATCTACCAACTGGACTTTAGGTGAGTCAGAAATATATTACATCATCTATTACATCATCCACTATTAAATCATCTACTACTGCTTAAATAACATTCCATTTATTTTTACATTATTATTCTTTCTTAGAATTTTTTGTTAGTCAAAGTAAGTTCATATTCTCTCTTCCACTGTATGGTGCACCCTGTACTCTGTATATTGCATATCTCACAGCAACAGAGCTTTATAGACTTGTATAGTACATTATTCCTCCCTCAAGTCTAAGCTGATTGGTTATGGCCCAAACCAAGGAAATTCTATCTTCTCTCCCAAATTGGGACAGAGACTAGTTTCATTTCAACAGTAGCCCAAGCTGAAAGAAATGCGGAGGTAGCCTTTTGAGATAGCCATAATAGACAAAGGGAAAATGACAACAACAAAAATGAAAAGATCACTGAGGAGAATCAGAGAAGAGCACTATTTTCCATTATACAGAGAGAGAGAGCCACATTTTCTCTTCTTTGTGATTCTCCGGCCCAGATACACTGTTGGTAATGACTCTGATGTGATATCCATGCATTTTTTTCAGCAAAGTTTCCCTTTCATTGTAAGCTGTTTTGAGTTGGTTTCTGTTACAGTCTAGTGACCATTTGCTAAGGAACTGCTCCAAGCCACTGGTCTGTGTGCCTGTGTATGATCAATTTCCTCGCATGAAATGTCCCCTTACAAAATTATACACTTTTTGATTGTACATATTTTTCATGACACTGTAAAACTAGTAGAAAATGCCTAGTCTCTATTCTCCAAATTCTCAAAATACATCTCTATCAATAGTGGAAAAAAAAGACATTTTTTAAAAGAATATTCTATGGAAGTATGAAAAGCTGTGGAAATTCATTGTTTTTGTGGTACTGGGAATTGAACCCAGCAGCATTCCACCTTTCAGCTACACCCCCAATCCTACTTTATTTTTTATTTTGTAATAGAGGCTGGCCTCAAACCTGCAATCCACCCGTTTCAGTCTAACAATTACTGGGATTACATGTGTGTGCCTTAATACACAGCTGTGAGTCCTAATTCTTTAAAATCTGAGAAAGAAAATATTTCACAATTTATAGAGCAAAGAGCTAAAATCGTGAACATGTTTTGACGTATACTAAAATATACACAATATAAAAAGAATAAAATATCCAAAATGTACTTGCATATTTCATGAAAAGCATGTGTAATGGGCTTAATTAAAATGTTTCAACTATAAATCATAAAGGAACTTTTTCTACAGCTTCACATTAGTACATGTGTAGTTTCATTTCCCAAACCTGCTTCCTTTAAAAGAATCATTATTGTTAGAAAAATCCTTCAAAGGAATTTCTTGATTATAAATTTTATACCTCCCATCTTCTAGTGTTGAACTTGTGGATTTTATCATTCTCATAGGTCATGTTCCAGATATTCTTAAACTTGACGGGAAACATTCTGCTACTGAGAATTCTTTAAATTCATCTGGCCTATAATAATGCTTATAATTTGTTGTTATCATCTGCTGCCTTCTTCCCATTTTTGCCATCATCACTATCGTGAATCAAGATAGACAGTACTCTGTGCCAGTCACTGGTTGGTGTTTCACCAATATCAGCTCAATCTTCACAACCTGAGGCTGAGGCAAGTGTTTTACTGGGAATAAAATTAATTCTTACTGGGAAAGAAATTAATTCACTATTTCACCCTGGGTCACATCGTAACTGATAAGCTATTGAAAGGGCATGTCAGCCTAGTTCAATCCAAAGATCTCTTCCTTGGTATGTACTGAGGAAGATAATGGAGAAGGAAATCAACATTGAGGATCAGTGTTGATGGGTTCCTGTGAGATGTCTCAGTTCGGGAAAGCATTGATAGGAACAAATTCAGGCAATAGAAAAGCGTGACCACACAGAACATTTACTGTGATCTACCCCCATTGAAATGCCTACTTCTGGGAAGGTATTACAATGGCAAAATAATTGAGTAAAGAAACCCCACTGATACTCTCCATAAACAGGAGTGTGAGGCAGAATTGGAAGAAGACAGGCTGGGCTGAACTTACCTTATCATTACCAGATCCTATACATAAATGGGGGGCATTTTGTGCTATAAATATTTAGACTAGATAGGTAGACAAATGTGTTTGTGTCCACTATGCTAAGACTTAACATCATAAGCTGCTTCCTTCTCTAAAAGTACTATGACTCATAATTTGAATGATGCTTATATTAGTAAGAAGAAGCAAGCAAGCTCAGAGGTGGTGGATTTTTCCATTCAAAGCCATTTCAACATTACCATCTGAAATCCTACAATTTTGGCTTTTGTTCTATTTCTACTACCTTATATCCAAACCTCAAGAAGTCTTAAATGTCCTCAGCAGATTGGAGCCAATTCCAACATCAATTCAGGACTATAACACAGTCGCACAAGTTTCATGTTCTTTCTTTTTCAATTTTTCACCATACTTTACCAGGGGTCAGGTACTCTAGCTATAAAAACAGAAGCGCATATTCCCGAGGCTAATTTCTTGTTGTAAAGCTATTAAGTCTTGCTACTCTCTCCATAGCAAGAGAAACTGGTCAAATGAAGAATATGGAGATCCAGAAAAGAGCCAGGGCAATAAGAAAGTTGATTGCTGCTGATTTCAAAGATACAGGAACCCAGGCTTCTGGATCAGGCGAATATCTTTTTGTTTTTTCAAGAGACTTTCTGCTGAGGAGAAATTCCTGCAAACCAAATGGGCTTGGCTTCACTGGAAAGTAATGGAGTCATTACAGAGCCAGAAAAATAAAGGATTCTAATGGAGTAAAAGTTGAAAATGCAGGAAGGCATATGGAATACATTGTGAAGAAGTAATCATGATACTTGAAGCCAGAGATTTAATAAGACTACATTTGCACCTCACAAACAGAATTAGGAGGGAACCTGCTATGTCACTGTGGATAAAATAGTAAAAAAGCATTTTCTTCTATTATTTTTATTTATCAGTTTTTTTAAAAAAGGGAATAATAATTGGTGTCTTGTCCACTTTAACTCTTTTGAACAAATGTGTGTCATCAGAGAAGTGTGATGCTTGAGTAAGGACTTTAAGACTTTCTTCCTTTCTCCACTCATTTAAGTTTACCAGTCATATGCGACTAAAGTTAGAAATTTCGCTTCATCATCAAGAAAACTCATGCCTTCATAGCTCAATATAATTTTTATCTCTATTTGTAGCATTGGAGATGAGGACAACTAGGAACATTTGAAAGCAGAGATTTTTTCTCTATGAATTTAATTTAGTTTTATATTTCATTCAGCATGATGTATATATAAACTGATCCATTTAACTTTCAGCTACTCAAGCATTTTCTTTATATTTTTGTGATTGGGTTTCTCAGATTATTGGTAAAGCTTAAAGAGAATATTCCTTGAGTTTCTTTTCAATGAAGAAAAGTGGTGGCGGGAATGCTCCCTATTAATTCCCAAATTATGAATAAAATATCAATTTTAGTATCTGAACTTACTGGCATTGTTTTCAATTTTCACAGTTATACAAAATAAAATGGAATTTAATATAAATCTGCTAGAAATACCTCATAACGCCTTGTAGACTGTGCTCCATGCAGTAAAAACTAATGCAGTTTGAAATTAAATTATTTTACTCTCCATTGGTGGCAATTATATTAAATATTGAAACAAATAGTTTTATTAGTAGTAGTATTTGTAATTTGGCCATTCTCCTTTTTCATCTCTGTAATGCATTAGTTCAGCATTCGTGTCATAGTTTGTTTCAATTTATCAAATAATATCTGATACATGAATGTTAATCATAAATCAATTTCTGTATACATACTTTTCATTTAAACTACTTCTATGTTTACCCCAAGCATATGATCCCGGGTCTTTTCCAAAACTAACAACTATCCTCAATATTATGTTTATATTTTTATAGGTATTTTACAAATTAAAATTTTACCACACACATAGGTGGTATTGACCATATGTATTACTTAATTGTCCTTATTTTAAAAGTTCGTAAAATGATATCATACTGTAGGTAGTCTTCTGTTAGGGGCTTGATTTTGCCCAATATTTTTTCTGTAATTCATGTTTTCATGGCATGTGGCTTTATTTTGTTTATTTTCATTGCTATACAGTATTGTATTGGTTGGCTATACATTTTTCAAATTTTTATTCATCTTCCTGATGATTAATATTGGTGTTGGTTTCAGCTTTTGTTTTTTTTTACTTTAGTTATTATAAACAATAATACTATAAATTGTATTCCATATGTCTCTTGGATCGCATAGTGGAGAGTTTTCAAGCAAAATGGCTTTCGATAGTGATGCACAACTAGAAAAAATTCACATTGTGGCCAGGCAAATACTGTGAAGAATTGTGCAGAGTATAGAGTACTGTCTTACTTGCAAGCTGATAAACCAGCATGATAACTATTTCATGGGTGCAAGTAGAAGATGTAAAATTCCCAAGTCAGAGACACAGAACTTCAGTATTCATGGCAAAAGCAGTAGCTAAAGCTTCACATTTGCTACTGTCAATTTCTCATGCCCCTGAATCCCACAGGCCTGACACTAAGGACCCATGATGGATGTTGGAACATACAGCGGGTTGTGTTACAAGAGAGAAACATTGAGCTTAGGTGATGTTCTGTTTATATAGTAAGTCTGCACTTTGTCTGGGGGGAGACATTACCTCATCTCTTAAGGCTGATCAGTGGCTTGGGAAGAAAGTGTTCAGGGTTTTAAGCTCTTGGCATATCCATCACGCATGTGCAGGGACATCAGGGCCCTGGGCAGATTGCCTCCCCTAAAAAATGATTTTATGCCTGAAGCTCTTACCCCCAATATGGTAGGTTAATATTAATATTTTCTTTTCTATTCCATTTTATCTTTGAAATTCTATAAACCCATCAAAGTGATTTCTCAAATTAATATGCAGCATCTTTCAATTTAAAAAACCAACACATTTAACAAACAAACAAAAATCACTATGTTAAGGTAGGTACTTGAGAGTATAATTGCTGGATTATATCCAGCCTTGTGACTTGTTTTATAAAGTGATTTATCAATTATTTGTCACTCTTTTCTTCATGAGCAGTTCTTGGTAGTTCTCCTTAATATGTCTTCACCTCCTTTGTTTTTATGAGATATTTTATTTTTCAATAATCAAGGAGTACATAATTATACCCAGTTTGGTTGCAATTTTCATTTCACTAATTATAAATGAGGTTCATCATTGTCACATGTGTGTAGCTCATTTGTGATTCATGAAAGTTATTCACTTTATACTAAATGCCTGTTTATGACTTTGGCCCATTTTTAAATTGAGATGTTTGTCCCTTTCAAATTGGTGTATGATTTCTTTACATTTGTCAGTTATATCCATTGCTGCTATATTCATGCTGCTTATAGCTTAGGTTTTCATTTAATTTCTGGTATCTTTTGATAAGGAATTTCCTTTAAATAATTTCAAGTTTTCCAGTTTTAAGTTACAATTCATAATTGTATCATGTACAAGAAACATTCCAGAACATTAGCCATAGAGATAGTCTAAATTTCCTTCAAAAGATTTAAATCTCTTTAACACTTAATTCTTCAGTACATCTGAACTGATCAAAGCATCCAAATGAATCAAATACCTAGGAAAAACTGTAAAGAAAGAAGAGACAAACCAACACAGAGTAAATTATGAAGCATTATTAAGGGAGAATCAATAGGCCCTAAATAAAGGGAACATATGAATGGATGAAAGACAGTATATGAAGAATTCAGTAATCTCCACATCCATCCATAAATATACTGCAATCACAAGGAAGAATATTGGAATCTTTGTGTGTGTGTGTTTTGTTGTTAAATTGATAAGCTAAGTATAAAATGAATTCATATAAACAACCAATAGTCGGGAGGCTGAGACAGGAGAATCACAAGTTTGCAGCCAGCCTCAGCAACTTAGCAAGACCCTCAGCAACTTAGTGAGACCCTGTGTAAAAAAAAAAAAAGTGCTGGGGGTGGATGTAGCTCGAAAGTAAAATGTCCCTGGGTTCAATATCCAGTACCACAATAAATAAATAAATCCAAAAAGCCAAGAATAACCAATACAGTCCTGAAGAAAAATACAAAAGGAGTATCCAAATTAGAAATGAAATGATCTATGATTAATTCATAATCCATAAGTAAGTTTAACCAATATTCTTTACAATTCTATCATGTTAAATTAGGAAACAGCCTTTGGCTCTCGAAATATCCAGAAATACTAGGCAATATTTATTTTCTCAGTTATACCTTTGTCCTGTACATATCACTCTTTATGTATTCACTTTTCAAATTTTTTTAAACTTTGGGTATGAACTTTATCCATCCTGGAGCGAATATATTTATTAAAAATTAAACGATTCATTAAATTAATTCAATATAATGTCAGCCAGCCAACTCCAATAAATTCCACAAGAAAAGCTTCTTTGTTGTATTTACATATTTCTTGCATTACTTCTTATCCAAGTATCTATCAAAGTTGGCAAACAAAAACAAAAACAAGAAAATAGAAAATGAGAACTAGGGTTGTCCAAAGAAAGGTAGACAATATATTTCTTTGCGACAATTTTTTTTGTGTGAGAATGAATAGTTTAAGACAACATGATGAAAATGATGCTTATAAGACACAGGAGAGTTATTCAGAAAAAGATGTGAATAATGTATTCTTGTATTGAAAAAGGAACTAAAAGTTCAGCAGAGTTTGAATCAAAATAAAATAAATGATACTGCTGCAAAACTCAGATCTTTTACCCCTTACATTGGTCCCACTTTGTTGATTTGCATAATCTGCTTGGCCCTGTAGACACCCCAGGGTGAACTCCTGGTCCCTGCCCTTTCTTCTTCTTCTTTTTTTTTTTTTTGCGGTGTGAGGGGGTTGAACCCAGGGGTGTTTTACCTCAGAGCTACACCCCTGGCCCTATCTTTTATACTTTATTTTGAAACCAGGTCTCACGAAGTTGTGGAGGGCCTCACAAATTAGCTGAGGCTAGCTGCGAACCCACCTGGATCCTCAGGTCTCCACCTCCCCACGTACTGGGATTACAAGCATGCGCCACCATGCTGGCCCTGCACTTTTCTTCTAATGAGTTCTATCCTTTCATTACTGATGGGGTGAATTAGTTCTTGGGACAATTCCAATTTATTTTACTTATGCAATCATAACATCTCCCTTCTTTTGCAAACTCCATTTCTCTGTAAATCTGGTATGATTTTAAACCCAGTTTTACATCCTGGCATCTTTATAAATTCCCTTCAGATTTTATGAGTTCACAAACCCCTGTCATTTCTATATATTCTTCAATCTCTTAGGATGTTTCTTCTGGTATAACCTGTAGTCACCCTCTGATAGGCATGTTCTATTATTTTTTGTGTAAATTTTGTCATCAATAAAATTGGGATTTTCCCTTTATTTTTCTCACAGCATTTTCAGGGATGGTATTAAAAAAAATCTCGAACCTAATAAATACATGTTGTACATGATCTGCATGTATTGTCACTGAAACTCATTTCCAGCCCAAATAATTTTTTCTCCTGTGCTGGTCCAGCAGCCCAGGTTGAGAAGGCTCCTTAGCAGAGTTAGACCAATTTCTCTGAAGCCCCAGGACACCTGACCTGATCAGGTATTCCTGTGGGTGGTTTCAACCCATTCTTTGTTTTGTAAATGTTGTTTACACGGAGTTACTTCTTAATACCTATAATGCTGATGATTTGATATCAGTGGACTTACAGAAGTGAAATTATTAGGGTGTCCTTAAAGTCCTTTTCCATAAATGAATGATTTATTGTTGCAATGAAAGAAAGGAATATGTTTTCCTGCTCAATATATCCCGTCATTTTTGATGAATGTGACTCACCTTTCTGTAAGAAGTCCAATTTAGCACCGATACCCAATTCTTGAATTTTATGGAGAAGGAAATTGTGCAATATCTTATAAACATGGCCTTGGAAGGAACAAACTGAGGCTGAAAGATTCAAAATCTGAACTAAACAGGATGCAATATAAAGTCGATGTTTTCCGATGTCAAGAGACTCACAGAATGAAATTTGCCTTTTTCCTTTCAGAGCAATATTTGCTTTGTGTTGACTAAAGTCAAGTAGCAACACTTCACAACTTTGCTATCTGCCTCCTTCACCCTCAGATTGAAGAGTGGCTTTCGTGGCTTGACCTTCTGTGGTGTGCTGGGCTGGCTGGCAATAGCCTGAGTATGTGTGAGATGCACGTTCTTCCTGACTCCACATTCAATGGCATCATGGTGGTAGCTTGAAATGAACCATGAACGATGAGTATTTACACCTTGAAAACTGGCATATGCTATAGATAAAGGCTAATACCCTTCCCAAAACCAGTTGCTAAGCATTCCTTACCCTCTACTACCTGTTTCCAAGGCTGAGCTACAGAAGGCTTTCAAATACCCACCAACAAGTCCATAACAACTTTGTAACCATAATACTGTATTCCTCTCATCAATATGCAATGATCTTATAATATACAGATATATTTAAATTTAAATTTAAATTTATGGTGATCAAATTAGAGCAAGTACACACACACACATACAAACACACACAAGTGCACACACAAATTAAAGAAAATACCTGTATAGCTTTAGAATAGGGTCAGTATCTCTTCCCCTTTCTTATGTTGCAGAGTTTAGGTTATTAGTTCTACAAATCTTGTCCCTATATAGTTTATTAAAATTATAAAATTATATTGAAGGGATGCTTCCTTTTCTGGAATATCAGTCTGCCCCTAGGTAGTTTAAAGAGGTATGTGAGCCTGGGTATAAGTATCACTTAACTTATATAAGTCTTAGTCATGTCACCTGTGAAATAAGAATATTGCAACTTATATTTTTTTTAAATTGGGATTAAATAAAATAAGCTTTTAAAGTAATTCTCTCAGAGATGTTACCTAGTAGTTACTAAACAATGATAATTTGTTTTGGTGTTAAAGTTATTATCATTATTGTTATTACTACCATCTTTATTATCATTGATTCATCCTATGTCTTAGGTGCATACTTTTCTTAAAAATTATGAATAGAAGTTAATAGATTGATGTATGTATTCATTCACAAGGGGTACTTAGCTAATGGATAAAGGTTGCCTCTCAGAGGAGACCAACCTGATATTGACTAGAATCTGTACCACAACATGGTTTGGTGAGATTAAGTCACCCAGTCCCCCTAGCTCTATCTTTCATTTCCAATCAAAATTCAGGAAAAAAAAAAAACACTAAATTGTCCTTCAGTGGGTGCAAAGCCATAAGCATTATAAGAATGAAAGTGATCTGGCTCCAGGCTGCCAGGGCAAAACAGGGAGTCCTGGAATCAGAAGTGGAGGTGGCATTTCACTTGTCCACAAATTGGCTTTTCCTGTGGGGATGAGGTCAGTAATGAGAGAGGGAAATGGCAGTAGAGTGAATGTTTTTGCCCTTCCAAAATTCCGATGTTGAAATCCTAATTACCAATGTAATGGTCCAAGAGGTTTGGGGGAAGTAACTAGGTCATGAAGGTGGAGCCATGAATAGTATCAGTGATTTTATAAAAGACACCATAAAGAGGTCCTCCACCCTCTTTTCCATCCTGTAAGGATAGCATGAGAAAGTTGTGATCTCAAGGTTGCAATATGTAACCCCAAAGAGGGCTGTTATCATAACCCAAGTCCATTGTCACTCTGATCTGGGACATACGACCTCCAAGCTGTGAGAGGTAAGTTTGAATTGTTTATAAGCTACCCGGTCTATGAGAATTTGTTATAGCAGCGGGAACTGATGAAGACAAAAAATTGATTTATAATTCCAGAGATTAGATTACAAGGATATTTGTGTGACAATAGAAAAGTTCTAAAATTTTTCTCCCCATCATGAACATGTGCCAGTCCCTTAATTGATATCATTCTCACAACTGCTTATTATTATTTTGTTTTTAAGAAGAACAAGATATCTCTCCTTACCTCTTCTTTTCTATAGCTCCAGGACCCTGTCTAAGCCCCAGCATTTCAGCTTACTTTTTTTTAAGAGTCCCCAAACTTTTTTCTAGCATGTGCTAAGATTATATCAGGTGCATCCTACACATTGTCTCCCATTTGCCCTCTATCACAAGAATTATTTGTTCCATTTTTTTTCCCTTGAGAATAAGTGCTATCATCTCTTCCACCATCATCAACTTTTAATGGCATGGGGGAAGGGAATTTTTTTAAAAAATTGATTTGCTTAAAAGCACCTGGTTTTTCCCACCACAATTCACTAGCCCCAAAGGTTGGCTTGGATAAAAACTAGAAGATCCAGGAAGTTATTCTAAGTATTCCAGGTGATTCTCTAAAGGATTGTAATTAAAGTCTCTCAATTCTAAAAACTCTTTGTGAAGTACAGAAAAAAAAAAAGCTTACCTTCAACAGCTGGAGCTGATAAATGGTGCCCCAAGAGAGAAAAACCCAGACAAAGGAGGCTCTTGGGAAGGCAGTGTCTGACAGAAGTAGGAAGGAGTATGAAGAGTATTGTTGCTGAAGAGAGAGAAAGAAAGACACGTTTTAGAGAGGTCTGCAGCTTTATTCGTTCTTAGCTGGTTCAAGGGCCTTTCTTTTTTTCAGGAGACAGGCAAGGATCATTTATTCTTAGGGAGAGAAGGGATATTCTAATCTCCCATTCTTTACCTACAATTAATGTGTTGACAGATTCTGGAATCCAGAGGTTCTATCAGAGGAATGGGAGGAAGCCATAATGTTATTACATGTGTGAGACCGTTTAAGAAATGAAAAGATAAAAAGTAGAATTTTCCTATTTAAAGTTGTATATGTGGGTCATGATACTCTGGGGTGATGCCAGCCACAGGCCTTAGGAGGGGCCCATTCCAAGAGAAAGAGCTGCCTGCCTCATCAGTTTTGGAGTTTGTTTTCAGTTAAAACTGATGCTCATACCACATATATTCCATTTTCTTTCTTCTTTTGTTATTGAAATCACTCAGTGAATACAATATATTTGGAGGAAATTGACTAGTATAAATGTGTATCCTGTTAATGTGCTTCCTGATTTTCCCTGGTTTGCTCTGCAGACCACAGACACAAGAGAAAGCCCACCTACGAGGCTACTGCACGAAGAAAATAAGTACTTTGTTTTCCAAATGCATTTACTCTCGCTCCCCCCTGTGATTTGTCCATCCTGATTTATGACCTGGAGGGATTAGAATTGAGTTTCTTATTGTATCTAGCCAGTACAAAACACATTTTATAAAGTAAATTTAGATTTTCGCTGGAATCCAAAATAGATGATTCTTTTGGCTTAGCATTTCTAAAAGGAAGGAGAACATCTAATAGTAGTTAATCCTGTGCACTCAGCAGTCAGATCTGGTTTTTGAATCCTCTTAGGACTACAACACTGAGCAATTCACAGGTCCTGTCCAAGCCATGGGCTTCATATCTGGAAAGTGTTGATAATATAAGTCTCCATACTAACTCTTAGTAATCCTAAATGCATATGAATGAAGTTATGAATTTTGAGTATAATTACGTATACAAAGAACATAGTACATTGCTTTGCTCAAAGTAAACATTAAATACATACTATTTGACATTACTCTTCTTCATTTATTTTTTCTCTATTTCCCTTTCTACTATTGCTTATGCTTTTGTGCTTTAATACATCACATACTAACTACCTCAATGATATTGGATTTTTTAAATATAAAGGATAGGGGACCACAAGGTATTTCATTTAAATCATATTTGCAATTTTCTTTAATGCAATGGAACTAAAAGTTCTAGGACTCAGACCTTTCCCCCTACCAGGATTTATCTCCGGTCACTGAATTATCCTTCATTACCCCAATCATTGACAAATGAACATTTTAAGTGAAGGAACTTCAGGTGAAGTTATATGGTCTTAAAATAAATCCCTCACCTCTTAAAATTCACTTTGTGAACAAAATGGGACACAACTTGGGCACCTTTTTCAGCAATGTGAAATACTCTGAGGGATAGCTTGATATCCTCAGAGATTACCTGATGATAGCTATAATGCCTAAAGGAAACCTAATTTGTCATGTCTGCACCACAATAGGTATAGGATATTCATTTTGGTAAAAAGAAGGTGTCATTTGTCCTATATAGTGTTATCAGGAGATATTCCATTGCAGGAGAATAGAATAAAACAGAAGAGATAATTATGACTATATAGTATCATGTTTTCTTTTGTTCTTTCTAGGAGAAAGTTCACAAATAGAATTTTATTCTGGAATCTGTTGGTTATCCTTAAAGGAACAGAGGATGGCATATAAAAGTTGCTTCTTTCTTGAGTTTTCCCCCAATGCCTATGGGCGAATTTTCTAGATAATTTCTTTTCCTGTAGTATGCTTTATATTAAGTTAGTATATTTTTCCCAATAAAAAGAACCTCTGACTTTTAGTTGTGCTAAACTTGTATTACATGCTTCAACTCTTTAAAAGCCTTGTTACTTAGCAAAGAACCTTCTTTCTGATTCCTTTTTCTATTGTGCAGAGCATAGTTCTGCCAGTGTTCACAGCCAGGAAGAGTTATATTTTCTATAACTTTTATTCCATGAGAATTCTTTTTTTATAAATTCATGCATGAGCACTTCCTAAGACATCTTGGTATATAAAAATCAAAATGCAAATTCTATTTAACAAAAATGACAAAATTGACAAATACAAAGTCAACTCTGCGTAACCCACAACAGTGACCTTAGGTCTGGCTGGCATTTTTGGTAAGGAGAAAAAAATAAAAAGGGCTCTGCCAGGTGAAGCTGGCATGTGTTTTGTACAGTGTTGTGGTTGAAAGAAGGAAGAAAAGGTGTTCCTTCCGCTCTGTAAACATTATGCATCCACTATCAAGAAACTTGCAAGGCAGAAGCCATTGTGTCTATTTTATCTCTGAAATAAATTCATGATGATAAAAATTAAGACAAAAGTTAGGTGGAATTCCTTTCATATTTGTGACAAAGCCAGTTTTTCACAAAGATCCTAAGCACTGAAGATTCAGATTATTGAAACTTCCTTTATAGCCAGTCCATCTGATCTTTAAAGTCCACCTGTAGATTTTTTAAGGCCATATGCATGTCAGATAATAGCTCCTGATGTAGGGTCAAGGCAATGGAGAACATGTGAGGCAGTGAAGAACTGTAGGGCAAACATCTAAGAAAACAGGGCTTTGGCCCGGCGTGGTGGCGCACGCTTGTAATCCCAGTACTTTGGGAGGCAGAGACCGGAGGATCCGGGTTCGCGGCCAGCCTCAGCTCTCTCGCTCTCTCTCTCTGTTTCTCTCTGTCTCTCTCTGTCTCTCTGTCTCTCTGTCTCTCTCTCTCTCTCTCTCTCCTTAGTGAGGCCCTCCGCAACTTCGTGAGACCCGGATTCAAAATAAAGTATAAAAAATAGGGCCGGGGGTGTAGCACGGAGGTAGAACGCCCCTGGGTTCAATCCCTGGTACCGCAAGAAAAAAAAAAAAAAGAAAAAGAAAACAGGGTTTTGCTATGTTGGAAAAAGTATCTTCATAGAGTCCAGTAGTAAATACATACAGTAACCTTCATAGCATATACCAGGAGGAAGTCAATGGATTTTCAACATTCTATAGTTTTGCATTTTATTTGAAAAAGTAAAATCTTATAAATTATAGTTGTTAATAATTCATCTACTTTTAGGGGGAAGGAGATATGATGAAGGAAAAATTTTAATCAGCAACATGTACATATACAAAATTATCAATACAAAATTATCAAAAATACATATTCAAAATTATCAGTGCACATCTCCATATTGTGCACTGGGAGGAGGAGGAAGAGGAGGCTCACCAAGTGCTGTGTGCATGTGTGTCTCTATGGCTCTGAACTTCATCATGATGTATGATTAAAGTGCACCAATAAGAATGAAAAAAAACAGCCGAGTGTGGTGGCACATGCTTGTAATCCCAATACTTTGGGAGGCGGAGACCGGAAGATCCGGGTTCGCAGCCAGCCTCAGCTCTCTCTTTGTCTCTCCCTGTCTCTCTCTCTCTCTCTCTCTCTACTTAGTGAGGCTTCCGCAGCTTCATGAGACCCGGTTTCAATATAAAGTATAAAAAATAGGGCCGGGGGTGTAGTGCGGAGGTAGAACGCCCCTGGGTTCAATCCCCGGTCCGCAAAAAAAAAAAAAAGAATGAAAAAAACAATAAGAAATGCATCTAACAACCTCAAGAGTAAAATGCATCTAACAACCTCAAGAGTAAGCCTGAGACAGTAAACTCATGCCATCAAATTAACAGAGAAACATTTTAAAGTAAAAAAAATCAATTGAAAGGGATAAAAAGAAGAAAAAAGGAAAAAAATGGAATAGTAGGAAGATGCACACTTATATAATAATTCAATCAATATAATTTTTATGCAATGAAATTTAAAAACAACATGGTTAAGCTAGGGAAAATAGTGAAGCATAGACCTTTTCTAAGGATATACCATCAAAAGAAGGATATAAGAAAACTTAAGAAGCCGGGCGTGGTGGCACACGCTTGTAATCCCAGTACTTTGGGAGGCGGAGACCGGAGGATCCGGGTTCGCGGCCAGCCTCAGCTCTCGCTCTCGCTCTCTCTCTCCTTGTCTCTCTCTCTCTCTCTCTCTCTCTCCTTAGTGAGGCCCTCCGCAACTTCGTGAGACCCAGTTTCAAAATAAAGCATAAAAATATAGGGCCAGGGGCGTAGCGCGGAGGTAGAACGCCCCTGCGTTCAATTCCCGGTACCGCAAAAAAAAAAAAAAAAGAAAACTTAAAGTCAAAATATTTAAAGATATATAACATATACATTCATAAAGGGTCAAATGTTACTTTAATATTAAAATATTGCTTTTAGTGCAAATAGTATTACTAGAAGTAATAAAGAACTCAGAATTATTAAATGTTTAATTAAAAAGTTAGAAAAGGAGCTGGGCATAGTGGCACATGCCTGTAATCTTAGTGCTTGGGAGGTTGAGACAGGAAGATTGCAGGTTCTAGACAAGCGTCAGCAACATAGAGAGGCCCTCAGCAATTCAGTGAGACCCTGTTTAAAGATATAATAAAAAATAGGGCTGGGGGTTAGGTCAGAGGTAGAACACCTTTGGGTTCAATCCCCTGTACCACAAAAAAGTAATATAAAAATTATTTCATGTGTATATACCTAATATAGCTTAAAATTATAGCAAACATTAACAAACATGTGAGAGCTATACCCATCTATAACCACAGTGAAATTGCTTTTTCAGTAAATAATGCCAATTAATAAAATAATAATTATAGTGATGGATTTAATGAAACTTTTATTGGTACATTGTAATTATGCACCATCATCAGGCGTAGAGTAAGAGGAATATAAATACACACAACACTTAGTGTGTTTTCCTCTGGGTCTCACCCCAATCACTCCTCTTCCCTATAAATGACAGTAATGAAGGCAACAGTATAAATAATGCTGTGTACATATACAAAAGTGTCCATATTTTTTGCAGTCAGTCAGTCTTTGTTATCTCTGTGCACTCTGGTGTGAATCAGTAAGCTTTGGAAGAGTTTGATGAAGCTGTCATTTTTTATGATAATGAGTATCTGGTCAACCGCTGACAGTGGTCATTTTAGTCTTTTGGAACAGGACACTTATTCTCCTTTTGAGGCTGGACAGAGATGTATATGAAGAATCAGAAAGCAAAGGAGAGGTGGTTTAAAAAGAAAGCTTGAATCTGTAGAAGTGAATTTAAAAATATAATCCCATGTTTGCTCCTGTTTTCTATTTCCTACAAAGAGATTTATCTGGAATACTTATATGAATGTGTTACTTAGTATGTCTTCTGACAAGGCCTTCTAAACTCCCCTATGTGTACTGCAGTGGAAGGTATTTCCAAAGAAGTAGCTAAAAGTGATGAAATTATTAAGGAGGATAGAGAAAACTAAAATAACAAATACAATAGCGTATTTATTTTATTTTTCAAAAGTTTTTCAAATCCTGCAAATTTACTTGAGCTCACATACAATAAATAGCAGAAATACTAGAAACATAGAATATAAACTAAGGAAACTGAGTATCCCATAATTTCCTTAGAGGGATCACGGCGCAACGCTATTTACACCCCAATGGAGAATCACACAGATGATTCACAGATGGAAAAAAAGGTTGGCAAAGAGGAACAAAGTTACCATGACAAAGAAAGGGGGTAAAGCAGTGAATGTTTTAATAAGAAATCATGTTTTTCCTTATTTTTTTCAGGGCTGTTGGAACAAGTTCATTGGGATGTGAACTTTTCAAAGATGCCTTATTCCTCTTTCTATACATGATGCCAAGTTCAAGTATCTTCCTTATGTGTGATACGTAGCATAAATTTCATGAATGAGATGATTGTATGCATTGCACATGTTTCCTTTAAGACTTAAGTGAGTCACTTTTTGCTGTTTCTTCATGTGTGTTACCTAGACACAAACTCATACTAAAATTGTAGGATTACATCTTTAAACACAGATCTACTGAAACAGAATTTGGGATTGGGGGTGGTAATGAGTTTTTTAATTTATTTTATTGGTGCATTGTAATCAGTCATACATCATGATGAAGTTCAGACTGATAGAGGCATACATGCACATAGCACTCAGTGAGCCCTCCCCCAGCTCCCACCCCACTCCCTCCCCCTCAATTTTTGTATGCACATCATGTCCATTGAAGTGTTCCCCTTCTCAAGTCTCTCTCCCCCCTCCCACCTCCCTTAGGTTCCTTAGGTCCTTCCATCACTCCACTAGAATTTCTCCTCCTTTGTCTGGAGTCCTTCTGCATCTCAATTTCTCCCTCGCTTCTACATATGAGGGAAAAATGTCTGACCTTACATTTTGTGACTGACTAATCTCACTTAGCATGATATTCTCCAGTTCCATCCATTTTCCTGCAAATGACATGATTTTGTTCTTCTCTATGGCTGAGTGGAATTCTACTGTGTGTATATTCTATAAATTTTAATCCATTAATCCACTCATCTGTTGATAGACACCTAAACTGGTTCCGTACTTTGGCAATTGTGAATTGTGCTGCTATAAACATAGATATAAATGCATTGCTATGGTAGTCTGGTTTCAATTCTTTTGGATAGATACCCCAGAGTGGTATAGCTGGGTCATATGGTAAATTCATTTCCATTCTTCTGAGGACCTTTCACACTGATTTTCAAAGTAGTTGCACTAATTTTCAATCCCACCAATAATGTATCAAAGTTCCTACTTCTCCACATCCTAGCCAGCAATTATTATTATTTGTGTTTTTAATGATTGCCATTCTAATTGGGGTTAGGTGAAATCTCAGAGTACTTTTGGTTTGCATCTCTCTGATTACTAATGATATTGAACATTTTTTCAAGTATTTATTGGCCATTAGTGTTTCTTCTTTTGTGAAGTGTCTATTAATTCACTTGCCCATTTTTTGATATGGTTATTTGCTTTTTCACTCCTCTGGTAGAGGACTAATATCTAGAATAGACAAATATCAAGAAGCTTATTTCCGCCGGGCGTGGTGGCGCACGCTTGTAATCCCAGTACTTTGGGAGGCGGAGACTGGAGGATCCGGGTTCACGTCCAGACTCAGCTCTCTCTCTCTCTCTCTCTCTCTCTCTCTCCTTAGTGAGGCCCTCTGCAACCTCGTGACACCTGGTTTCAAAATAAAGCATAAAAAATAGGGCCGGGGGGTAGCGCGGAGGTAGAACGCCTCTGCATTCAATCTCTGGTACCGCAAAAAAAAAGAAGCTTATTTCCAAAAAAAAAAAAAATGGTAATGGTATTTAACAGTTAAAATTTTGGTAAATTGTAGAAGATAATTTGAGACACAGAAAATTTAACTATAAATTGGATAGCTTATCAGTTCAACTGATTTTGTATAAAATACATATTAAATACCTAGTATGTAGAATGTTTGGTGGTCTTTATGAGTATTACTTCATAATAGAATCACGGACCTCTACAAAGTTATAGTGTATCTATAGATATGAAAAATATAAATTAAAAAAATTTTAAATAGTCAATAATATATTAAACAGGACAGGTATATCTCTTCATGTTGGGTGTAATTATTTGAAGTATCATAATGATTAAAAGGAAATTAATAGTCTTCCATGTTGTCTTGGCTAAGGAAGTTCCAAAAGAGCGGCAAGGTTTGAGTGGTATTCTTGTATCTAGTACTTAAAATTGTGCTGTATTAAAACTAAGAATAAAAAATATCCATACTAATTTTCTGTTTGCCTACTAATATCCATTTGCCCTAAATTTCTCCTAGGCTTCATTTAATAAATTAGTTCATGTATATGATAAATGAAGATACAATGTGTCTTATAATTCTTATCAAACATCCACGTGAATACCCATCAGTGGAGAATCCTCTGAAATTTGCTGGCTCATTCTCCCCAATAGGAAAATTAACACAATTTGGGAAACCTCATTTGCCTAACAGATTTCCTCCTGGAGATTGTTTGGATTGGTGACACATGCATTTGAGGGTATATTCAACACTCTTAAGACAAAATAAGCAAGGGAAAAAGAGAAGTGTGTTAAGCTATTTGAGAAGACAAAATTAATTTTGGTATATATTTTAATTTAGATTAACTTCATAGGGATCCACGGTGCTGCTATTTTCCATCTCTCCTTCCATTGGCTCAAGTGATTGCACTCTTTCTGCATAAACTTTGCATTACATTTAATTCTGTAATTTCAGTAGAAGCAACATATCTTTTCATTATGCACATCTCCCCACTCCCCCCAAAGTCTCCACAGAGATCAAGTCGTATAATCAAAACAAAAACTAATCAACTCTCCTTGTGGGAAAGAAAGTATGTCAGGGAAAGTAAATAGAAGCATTAAATCAGGAGACAATTGAGAAGGCAAACAGAGCACGGAGGTTACTAAATAACCCAGAAAGAGGTGGGACCAGATGTACTCACAGAATTAACCTCTGCCTCCTTCAATGATCACATTCTTTACACTCTCGGAGCTAGAATACATTCTGCCTTCTAATTAGAATGTGAAGAGTACATTTTTCTGCCTATTCTCTGAGCAAAATGTAAAATAAAAGTAATAATTATTCTGCATTCCATTTTGCCTTTGGTAATAAATACATGGAAGGAAACAAGAGAGCTTCTGCCTATGTACAGCTGGTTTTTTTTTTTCATTTTTCTTTCTGATTTTCCTTTAAAAGGTTTATTTTATTAAAATGACAATGGAGGGCTGGGGCTTTAACACAGTGGTAGAGCACTTGCCTAGCATGTGCGAGGCCCTGGGTTCTAAGCCCAGCACCACAAAAGTAAAAATTAAATTTAATTAAGTGATAAATGAGATTTTATAGCTATTAATATATTCATAGAAGTTTTTAAATTATATTAAATATAGTTCTGGCAAATTAAGGCCTTTATTTTAAGAATAAAACAAAGGATCATATTAATAATTATGATTAGTAGTAATACTAAAGACACTATTTAAACCAGGTGTGGTGGTGCACAGTTATGATCCCAGTGCTTGGGGAGACTGAGACAGAAGGATGGCAGGTTCCAGGACAGCCTCAGCAATTTAACAAGACCCTCGGCAATGGAGTGAGACTCTGTTTAAAAAAAAAATAAAAAGAGTTGAGGGTATAGCCCAGGGGTAGAATGCCCCTGGGTTCTATCCTCAGTACAAAAAAAAAAGATAGTATTTAAATCTTATTGTTTTTTTTTTAAGTCTTGCTAATCTATAGGCTTTTAAACTCACTTTTTCATTGCATCATAAGGATAAAAGAGATTAAATAGTAATTATCTACCTAAATTGTCATTTTTTCCTTTAAAGTCTTACTTCTCATCAATGAGGAAAATTTGTTTATATTTCATATGAGATTCTATTCTTCACACTTTATCTTTTCTTTCCTAAATTCAAATAAATAAATGTATAAAATTATAAATGAGCATGGTGTGTTAGTTAACTTTCCACTACTGTAACAAATACCTGAGATGAATCAACTTAAAAAGAAGGAAGGTTTATTTCCTCACCCATTGGAGGTTTTAATCCACATCAGTTGGGCCCACTGCTTCTGGGCCTTTGGCAAGGAAACGTTTCTATGGTGGGGAGTATGTGTCAGAGAAAGATGTCAACCTCATGGCAGTTGCACAGCAAAGAGAGAGAGGAAGAAACTGGCATCCTACAATCCCCTTCAAGGGCACCTCCCCAGTGACATAAGACTTCTCACTAGGCACTGCCTTTAAAGGGTTTCCACTACTTTCTAATAACACCAAGCTGAAGGCTGAGGACTAAACCTTTAACATATGAACTTTTATGTTATATTCTAGATCCAGACTGTAGCACTTGAGATATATTGAGACATATGATATATACATATATATATGTGTGTGTGTGTGTGTGTGTGTGTGTGTGTTATGTTGTGTATACATACATAACCCCCTACAAAATAACTCCTAAAGCACAAAAATCATCCGTTCCCTTATTAAGAGATATTGACTATATGCTATCAAGACCACAGGGCAAAAAGTTTTGTGATATTGCTGTCCAGTCAGCACTGGAGACAGACAGAACAATTCTGTCCCATGATTTTAGGGTCTATTTCTAAACCACTGGCTAAGGGAAGAACTATAAGCATTTGATTAGATGGCTTAGTTTACCCATCATTTCCACTAGAGGATGGGGCAGCAAAATGTTATCGAGAATTTTTATCTTACATCAAGAAGGTGAGGTTGGAATTTATTTCTGCTATTTAACCAAAAGAAAATTTTAAATCATTCATCTGAGCTGGCATGGTGGCACATGTTTGTAATCCTAGTACTTTGGGAGGCGGAGACCAGAGGATCTGGGGGTTCACAGCCAGCCTCAGCTCTCTCTCTCTCTCTCTCTCTCTCTACTTAGTGAGGCTCTCTGCAACTTCGTGAGACCTGGTTTCAAAATAAAGTATAAAAAATAAGGCCGGGGGTATAGTGGGGAGGTAGAATGCCCCCGGGTTCAATCCCCGGTACCGCAAAAAAAATCATTCATCTGTTTCCTCCCCATTTGAAATGAAAATAACGTAAGTTTTATAACTCATATCCAAAGACCAATGTAGAATGCAATCACATAGTTCACATACTCTGCAAAATAGAGCTCATATGTGAAGGATTCTTACAATTTAATATGGATTTCAAAAATCAATTTTCTTTTAAAAGAAGAACGAAGTTAGGTTAGATTGGCCACCTTGCTGGGCTATTTGAAGATGCATATCGATAACTCTTTTAGAATTTCTATCATGTTTCAAAGCCTTGATAATATTATAGCAAAAATAGAAGTAATACTAATCATATTTATGAATATCGATGTAAATATTTTAATGATACAATAGGTACTAGAATACAAAAGCACAGTAGAATAGGATATTAAGAAGAAAGTCAACCCAAGAGAGTTTATTCCAGATATAAAAATTTTGGTTCATTAGTAAGAAATTTATTAATACGACCTATCATTTCAATAGAACTTAAAAATCATATGATTATTTGTGTAGATTCAGCATAGAAAAAATCATACAAAAACAACATCAATATGAATTTATGTTAAAACATTAAATGAAATAATTGCTAGGTATATCATTGCCATAATTAAACACACAGGCACATGTGTAAACACCTACATCCACATAAGCTCAAAAGCTGGACGTTTATTTCATGGGATAAGGAACTCTTTACAAAATTAGCAACAAGGTATGAGTATCTACAATCTCCAGGAGCATTTTAAAATTGGTAGAAAATATTAGATGATTTAATCAATTAACATAAAAATGATTGAAATTGTAAAAAGGGAAGAATGAGTAAAACTGTGTAGAGTAAAAACAGACTTTTGGAAAATCCTTTAGTATTAATTATGTGATGAAAAAACTGTATCATTCTAGTGAAAGGTAAGTCCTTTGCTTAACTCCAAACTCATACTTACTCCAGCAGTGCAAACTCTTCCTCTAACCATTTGAAACTTATTGTCTCCTTACAAACAACAACAACAACAATGTTCATAACAGTTTCCTTTAAGCTACACCTTCTCTAGAATTACCTTCAAAAGACATTCTTTCTTTGGGAGATTTCTGCAGTAAATTCCCTGATTCTTTTGTCTCCTGCTTTTTGGGTTGTCCTGAAATTACTAGCCCACTTTATATTTTCTTATTTTGTTATTTTCAAATATTGTTATTGATTTTTTCTTCTCTGCAAAATTGTTGCCATCTGCATGAGAACTTTAAAGTAAGGAAAAGATGGTACTTCTGCTCCGTGTACACCAATAACCAAATATTCATCCTCTTAAATGTGTAATTACTAGGGATTTTTTGTGAACATAATATTTAAATAAATTAAAGGCCGGGCGTGGTGGCGCACGCTTGTAATCCCAGAACTTTGAGAGGCGGAAACCGGAGGATCCGGGTTTGCGGCCAGCCTCAGCTCTTTCCCTGTCTGTCTGTCTCTCTGTCTGTCTGTCTCTCTCTCTCCTTAGTGAGGCCCTCCGCAACTTCGTGAGACCCGGTTTCAAAATAAAGGATAAAAAATAGGGCCGGGGGCGTAGCGCGGAGGTAGAACGCCCCTGCGTTCAATCCCCGGTACGGCAAAAAAAAAAAAAAAAAAAAAAATCAACTAAGGCTTTCTTTGTAGCGTAAGAAGACGATAAGTTTCCTACACATTTTACAAGAGCTACACAAATATATGACAAGTTATTCTAGCTATACAAAGTAAAATTACATCTCATGTTATAAAAATAATTTCTAACCCATTAGTTGCATCCAAAGTAACACATGAAAACCAGGCCATCTGTGGGAGCTAGATAGAATGGGACTTAGAAGGGAAGAAGAAGAAATCTTTAAATGGACAAAGAAGGTGACCTAACTGAGGGAGTTGGAAGGGGGGTGGAGGGAAACACACTATAGCACATGATGCACATACACAAACTTATAAGACTCAATCACTATCTGGAGCATGAAAGTGAGGGAAGGGGGAGGGAATAGGGTGGGATTGGAGGGAGGGCTAAATGTGCAATGTGTGCATGTATGATGTTCATACCCTGACATATATCAAAATGTATACTTACAATGCACCAATAAATGAACATAAAAAAAGAAATAAAGACTAATCTTGTCTGTAAACATACCAATAAAAATTCTAAAAAATTCAAATAGATTAATTGACTACCTAACAATAATTTTCTAATAATTTTTACTCCTGAAATATCCAAAGGAAAGAATCTGTTAAAATCTAATACAACATGTCAGTAGAATAAGGAAGAAGATAAAATATATATATATATATATAAATTGCAGAAGGCCTCACTAAGTAGCTGAGGCTGGGCTGGCCGCGAACCCGGATCCTCCAGTCTCAGCCTCCCGAGTACTGGGACTACAAGCGTGCAATAAAATATTTTTGATATATGAAGATAGTGTACTGGTGGTTTTAAGACATTCACACTAACATTGTTTTTAAGCACAACAGGAGTGGAAGGACACTTTCCTAAACAGGTAGAAGATGTCCACCAGACACCTATAGTAAACATCATATCTGACACTAAACCTTTATGAATAGTCCCTTTATAAGTCAGAGTAAATAATTGCATACTAGATTGCCACCACTACTTATCATTATACTATTGTTTTATTGCCATAAAACAATTAGTCCATCATTCAGATAAAAAAGCAGAGAAAAATCCCCATCATTTTTTAAAGATATATGGTGAATATAGCAGTTTAATTAATGGATATCAATATTAATTATTCCAAGATATTTAATAATCAAATTAATGGATACATGTGTATAACTAAAAACTGCAACTGTGTACTAGGTGTAACAATAAGATTTTAAAGTAATATGTGGAGGGGGAAGGTTGATCGATATGTGCTAAGTTATAGTTATATAAGGGTATGAAGTTCTAGTGTGCCCTTGCTCAGTAAGGGGAGTGTAGATAATGACAATGTACTGTATATCTTCAAAAGCTAGAAGAAAGGATTTTAAAAGTTTTTACCATAAAGAAATAAATATTTGAGGAGATATATACTATGGTTAGATTCAGAATGTCCTCTGAAGAGCTCATATATTAATGTTCAGAGTTGACATGATTAAGTCATGAGGGTTGTAATCTCATCAGTGGATAAACCCATTGTAATGGACATACTGGGTAGTAACCTAGGCAGATGGGTGTGGCTGGAGAAGGTGAGTCCCTAGTGGTATGGCCTCAAGATTGTGCTTCTGTTTTTGAATCCCCTTGCTTGTTTGCCCTCTGCTCCTTGTCTCAGTGATGTGAGGAGCAGAGCCCTTGTGCTGTTCTCTCTAATTCCTGCTGACATACCCTGAGATCTGCAGACCCCAGCCTCACATGGACTGAACCCCGAAATGTCCAAAAAAACTGTGAGCAAATAAATCCTCCTTCCTTTAAGTTGTGTGGTCAGGCTTTTTGGATTATAGCAGTGCAAATATTGACTGAGACAATAAATATGTTTTGCCAGATTTAAACATTACATAATGTATATGCATATTAAAAGATTTAATGACAGTACTTAATTAAAATACACAGTTTTCATGTTTTTGTGTATCCATTAAAATTCATTTAAAACAATAATACATAAGTAGAAATGTAAGTTTCAACAAATAACTTTCAGCTTATAAAAATAACAATGTATATATTTTTAAAAAGATCTTGGATCAAAGATAAAATCTGAATATATACATCCAAGTCTAGAGATGTGTAATCTCTCACTACTTCTATCTCAATTTGTATATCCATGCTTACATATTTGGAAGTCATTATGAATGATCATGTATGTAGAGCAGTAGAAATTGCAGAGAAGCAGGGTAAGAGTGAGCAATTAATTAGATACTTCAAAATTTAGCTCCTTTTTAACAAAAGAGACTGGGAGAAAGAGAAAGTAATTATATAGTAATTAAATGAGATATGTGTTGTACCATGAAAGCCATGTGCAAAAAAAATTGCAATTTTTCACATGTAGAACATATTTCAAGAACAGTGTGGTCAGCTTTGATGAATTTTGGTATGGAGGTAAATGAATAAAGGGCAGAGAATGGATTATTGGATTTTGCAAAATGTCCATCATAGCTAACCTTGAGGAGAGTCATTTCAACATAGTCGTCAGTTGGGAACTTCCAAAATCAACCAATGGGGCAGTATCTTCTATATTTGTCTGCACTAGAGACTGGAAGCTGGACCTGGCATATTCTGATGTGAGTGTAGACATAGAGTGCATGTTCAGGAAGATCTTAATCATCTTATTAGATGGCATATGATTTTCGGATATATATAATATATAATATTATGCACATAATATAATATATTATATAATATAATATATCAATGGTAATATAATCGTATATCAATATATTAATATAAATATTTATATAATTATATAATATTAATATAATATTATAAAATATTGTGTAATTATATTATTAATATGCTATATTAATAATATATCAATATAATAATATATATTAATATTAACATTTTAATATATTAATATAATAATATATTTTTTCTGATATATATATCAGAGGGAGAAATATTCCAATTCCTATTCCAATATTATATACATATGTATTAATCCTATTCCAATATTATGTTATCTGAATTAGAAAAAACACCAGGTTTCATATTCATCAAACCTAAGATGCGACATTTGCCTATGTACCACTAAGAATGAACTGAAAAGTAAAGCAAACAACCCAAACCTTAACCAGTAAAATTATGACAATGTCAACAATTGTAATATACCAATTATAGAGATGTAAAAATACAGAGGAGAAATTGTCTTTGAATTGATGAAGTACTGTAAAACTCCTCTTGAATAAATTGGGATATTACTTTTGCATTAAGCAAATTCACAAATAAATCAACCAGGAAAAGAAGAAATCATTCCAGTCTAGTATTTAATTTTTAATGTCAGACAACAAAAAGAAAATGGTCTCTACGAATGAATTGAGATCCCTTAAAGGAAAAAAAAAAGATAACAAACTCTTATTCTGTGTAAAGTGCATGCATAATTGAATTTTGTGCTGTGTTTCTCTTGCCTGTTTAGTACCTGCTTATGTTTGATGGACAGCATATATTTTAAAATGTAATCAATATTGTATTATGTAATTACTATTTCTATTATGCAATTAATATAAGCATTGGCGAATTTGATGAAATGTATGGGCCTACTGGAAATGTTTATTACCAGTTTACTGGAAGATAAGTAATTTGAAAATCTTGTAATGCTAACTAAAAGTGAGGTTGATAGCACAAATGTGTACAATTAGCAGCATATTTGTACATGATAAAAAAGTTTTCTTTTTTCCTTAGGCCAAATCAGTAGTGTCTTAAAGTGATATTCACTTTCTTTCCCTGTCTCTCTGTCTTTGTCTGTCTGTCTGTCTGCCTGTCTGTCTGTCTGTCTCTGTCTCTCTTCCTCCATGTGACTGTGTTGAGATCTATCTGAATGGAATTACAAATTCAATTTTAAAATACTGTTGACTTGGATGGGTTTCCGACGGCCCTAGGTCTATGATGTAGATAGGAATTCCTCTTAGAAGTAATGGATTCTGAAATTTTAGATGGAAACGACATTTGGTTTCTTTTGTGAAAGATGTTTTAAATGCTAACATTATCTTTATTTATTCCTTTCATACTTGATGTAGTTTTCCCTCTGGTTTTAAATAACTTTGTGACTGGGGCCTCTGAATTTCCAGCTATTACTTTATGAGTCTTTAATGAAACTTACCATAGAGAAGTCATTGGAATGCAAAACTTTAAGAAAATACTATATAAAAATATGCACATCAAAGCAGGAAAAGCCTTTCAAATTCAACATCCTGTCTTTCACATGTTTTTAAAGAAGTAAGAAACAATATATTTAAATAGATGTGTATATTGTGATATTAGATGACACACCTAGTGCAAATAAGTATAATTTACTTTTTCTAGGTACTGGGATTGAACCCAGGCATCCCTATCTCTGAGCTACACCCCCAGTACTATCTTATTTTGTATTTTGAAACAGGATCTCACTAAGTTTCTGAGGGCCTTGCTAAGTTGCTGAGACTACCCTCAAACCTGTGATCCTGCATTCTGAGCTTCCCAAGTACAGGATTACAGGCATGCTCTACCACTCCCAGCAAGTGTAAAAAAAAAAAAAAAAATATATATATATATATATATATATATATATATATATTTGCAACTTGGCCTAAGGAACTGATAGAATTGCCATCGAAGATTATATATTTGAAATGCTGGGAAGGCTTTGCTAATAGCCATACAACCAATAGGTTTCTTTCACTTATATAGAGTCCTATATATGACTCGATATAAGGATTTTCACTTATATATGAATCTCCAAGTGAAATAAGTCTTCTGGTTGTATGGCTATTAGCAGTCCTAAAGAAATATGATATATATATGAAAAATATTTTAATATCTTTGAAGAAAAAGTTCACCATACCTTTTGATTCAGTTAGATCTTTGAGTAGAGTTAAAGATATATTTATGATTTATAGTTTATTTGTATAGTAAGTAAATAATCTAATATGAATGTACTTGAAAGGAGAATCATTGATCTTGTTGAGACTTTTTAAAGACTACTTTGGTTTGGTAAGAAAAAGTCATTTAAAAATCCTATCTAATAAACCGGGCACAGTGGCACACACCTGTAATTCAAGCTACACAGGAAGCTGAGGCAGGAGAATCACAAGTTCCAGGCCAAACTGGACAATTTAGGGAGACCCTACCTCAAAGTAAAAAATAAAAAGTGCTAGGATGTAGCTCAGTAGTATAGCTTTCCTGTATTTGATCCCCAGTACCACAAAACAATAGTAACAACAACAATAAAAAATGCATAAACAAAACTATAGGTTAAAGAAAATGAGGCAGTAAAACCTAGGCAGAAAATCATGAATGAATATTTCAAAAGGAGGAAATAAGGTAGGATTAGAAAATAGTACATATGGGTCAGGTGTGGTATCTCACACCTGTAATCCCAGTACTTAGAAGGCTGACACAGGAGGATCTCAAGTTCAAATCCAGTACACAGTAACTTGGGAGAACTTGTTTCAAAATAAAAAAAGATAAAAGGTAGAATGCCCCTACATTCAATTACTATACCATTAAAAAAATGAAAATCATTACCATAGGGAGGATTTGTGTGTGTGTGTGTGTGTGTGTGTGTGTGTGTGTGTGTGGCACTGGGGATTGAACCCAGGGGTGTTCTACCTCTAAGTTACACCCCAGTCCTATTTTTTTTTATTTTTTATTTTGAAACAGGGTCTCACTAAGTTGCAGAGGGCCTCACTAACTTGCTGAGGCTGGCCTCAAACCTGCAATCCTCTTGTCTCAGCCCTAGTACTGGGATTACAAGCATGTGCCACCACGCCCGGCCACATAATTAGAGACTTTAACCATTTTCCCATCCTGGACCTCTGATGAAAGAGAGCCTCTATAAACTCTTGACCTGACAGTAAAATAGAGAATGCCTTTTCAGGGCTAAATCATGATAAATATGATAAAACTGGCAGAAAACATGAAAATAAATGCAAATTAAAATGTAAAATATTCATTTTATCTATGAGTTTTCACAAAAAAAAATAAGAAGCTGGTGTGATAGGGGTAAGATCAGAAAATATGCATATCTCAAAGAATGTTCTAAGTTTTTATTTTAGAGAAAATCAAATTTACAAGTGACTTTAATCTTTGATATTACCAAATTTATATTTTCTAGAAACAACTGGAAAATAGAATAAAGGCCCTTTGCATAATCCTTGGTAGCAATGTTTTGGTATTGCTATAATAATGTATTGGAAAGTATTTTACATGGTCATAAGAAATGCATTGCTTATTTAATGATTTCTTCATATATCTGTTGAATATTTTGGGAAGGAATACTATCTACATGGCTTTTCACATGAATTTAAGATGAAATCCTTTCTGTATAATGCAGTGATTTTTATACATTTATTTATAAAATAAATTATGGAAATAAATGTCATAACTTTTTGTCTATTATATATATTTTTTTTAAAATCTGCATTCTTTCAAATAAGTGCTTCAAATTATAGGCCACTTTGGAAGTGTTTAGCTTCTCATTTTGGAGTTTATCGGCATCTTTTCAGCTGGCAAAGTGAGCCTAAGTGGTTTGAAAAGCTTTAGAGAGAAAGGTAATATGTCAGGGATGTTACTGTGTCTAGTCAACAAAGCTTAATGAGAAGCTCCAATTTTAAGACTCAGACATGAGTCTTCAACAGGTCATTATCTTTTCTGCACTAATCTGTTTTCTAGAATTAAATTAGAACAAATGTGAAAGGCTGACCACCTGGTGATATTGAAAATAAACATCATTCCCTTCTCTCATTGTTACCCTATATATTCTGAAATATGCATGTTCAAAACCTTTCATTTTCTTTATTTAAAAAAATTAATAGGTCAGCCGGGTATGATGGCACACGCTTGTAATCCCAGTACTTTGGGAGGCGGAAACCGGAGGATCCGGGTTCGCCGCCAGCCTTAGCTTTCTCTCTCTCTGTCTCTCTCTCTCTACTTAGTGAGGCTCTCTGCAACTTCGTGAGACCCGGTTTCAAAATAAAGTATAAAATGTAGGGCCGGGGGTGTAACGCAGAGGTAGAACGCCCCTGGGTTCAATCCCTGGTACTGCAAAAATAAATAAATAAATAAATTAATTAATTAATAGGTCTATGTAGATTTTTCCTGCTCTTCTTTGTGTCTCTCCCTGTGCATACACAAATAAAGATAACAAATATCAATGATGTTTAGATAACTGATTATAAAATTTCAATGAGAAAATAAATTTGACCATTATCAAACATCAGCTACAACTATAGAAGTATATGAAGGCCGGGCGTGGTGGCACATGCTTGTAATCCCAGTACTTTGGGAGGCAGAGACCGGAGGATCCGGGTTCGCGGCCAGCCTCAGCTCTCTCGCTCTCTCTCTCCCTCTCTCTCTCTCTCTCTCTCTCTCTCTCCTTAGTGAGGCCCTCCGCAACTTCGTGAGACCCAGTTTCAAAATAAAGTATAAAAAATAGG
>PVJS01002684.1:0-28440 GCA_004027185.1 Glis glis
CCGGCCCTATTTTTTATGCTTTATTTTGAAACCGGGTCTCACGAGGTTGCGGAGGGCCTAAAGAGAGAGAGAGAGAGAGACAGGGAGAGAGAGAGAGAGAGAGACAAAGCAAGAGCTGAGGCTGGCCGCGAACCCTGATCCTCCGGTCTCCGCCTCCCAAAGTACTGGGATTACAAGCGTGCGCCACCACGCCCGGCGCGAGTGTTTATATTTTTAAAAGGTCCATTTATGATTAGGCCAGCTCACTGGGTACTTGACAGAAGACCTGGACTTGGAGTTCTAAAAAATTATGTTATTTTATTAAAGCATTTTTTTTATAATCTAAACTGTGGTTCTGAGTCTAGGAGCACAAGGCTAGATTTCATGGTACCTCTGAAGTAGTTGGTAACATTGTATATATCTTTGCACTTTTCTGGGGAAAGGGATCATAGCATTTGTCAGATTCTTATTTTAAAAACTTATCAAGAATAATTCAACTCAAGGCAAAGTTAAAAAATAAGTCACAGAATAAATCAAGAAGCTCCCATTCTCTTTCCCAAATACATATTTGACAACAATTTCACCCCCCTACTAAAATTCTTTGTTTCAAAGAGAGACCACTTAAGTAAGATAACTCCTTGCGAGGACCAGATAACTACCTTGTCCGTCCACATTGTACAGAAAAATGTAGCATGTCCACTATGACTAAAGCACTTTCCCTCTAAATTTAATTTGCATATTTCTATGCAAAATGAAATAAAATGGAAACGCTGCACAAACTTATGAATGACTTTATTATTCAAGCACCATGCTATATCTGTCCCCTCAGCCTTTACAACTTTGGTTTGCAATTTATTTTTCTTCTTATTTTTAGGAGCAGTGTTGCTGTTGTGAGCAGCCTGTCAGGGTGCTATTCTCTTGGACTGATCACCAGTCACTCCTGGCTATCCTGGGAACGTTCCTGTCCCTTCCAAATGCACATATGGAAATCCTGGCCACTGAGGTAATGGGTTAGGAGGCCAGCCTTTGGGGAGATGAGTAGGTCATGGAGATGGAGCCATGATGAGTGGGATTCGTGCCTTTATTAAAAAAGACCACACAATTCACAATAGCCAAATTATGAAACCAGGGTAGGTGTCCATCAACAGATTAATGGATCACAAAACAGTGGTATCTCACAATGAAATTTTACTCAGCCATAAAGAATAAAATTATGTCATTTGCAGGAAAATGAAAGGAACTTGAGAATATTATGCTAGGAGAGATTAGCCAGTCCCAGTAGGCAAATAGTTATATGTTTTCTCTCATATGTGGAAGCTAGAGAGAAATTGGGAAAAGAGACCTCAGATAAAGGAGCAGAGACTCCAATGCAGCAATAGAGGGGCTTAGGGGAGGGAGGAGGGGAGGGTAGAGTTGTAATACAGGTAACAGTTTAAATAATGCTATGCACATATATGAAATTATCAATACCAATCTCAATGACATGTATAGGTGTGAGATATAATTGTATCTTTTCTGTCAAAGGAGGTAGTTTCACTTAAACGGCCATTTTGTAACCTGGTAGGGACTTACATTCCTTCCCCAAATTAACATCTCTTAAGAGATTACAGGTGTCGACCCTCCCCCATCTTCCCCTGTAGCTGACCTGGAAGAAGGTGAAGCTGGAACTTCACCAATAGGAGTTCAGCGCAGGAGGAGCCTTGCGTTAGGGATATAAGACCCACTGGGTTCTTTGTGAAGCGTGCTCTCTCTCATATCTGGGAGCACCCTTTTTTGCAAAAAAGTAAAATCTCCTTGCCAAGCAATTTTCGAACACGTGCCGTTTTTTTAGACACCGTAAAAAGTTATTTCTAACATAGGTAAGGGGAGGGAGGAGTGGAATTCGAGGGAAACACACCAGATACTGTGTGCGTGTGTATTCCTATCACTCTGTACCTCAGTGTAAAGTATAATGGCAATGCACTAATCAAAGGATAAAAAATAAAAATAAGAATTTTTTAAAAAAAGGTGAGAGAAAGCTCTCTCTCCTCTTCCACTAATGTGAGCACACTACACCAAGGGCCTGTCTATGAACTAGAAAGCTGACCTTCACCACACACCAAATCTTCCAGTGCCTTGATCTTGGATTTCCCAGCCTCAAAAACTGTGAGAAATAAAGTTCTGTTGGTAAAAGCCACTTTGCCATTCAAACAGACTAAGATACTCCTGCAGTGAATGCTGGTCCTTTGAGGAGCTGCATAATCAAGCCGCGCTGGTCGTAGCCCAAGCAAATGTCTGGTGGTACTGTGGAGGACTGCTACTCGAGAGTTTACCTGCCAATTGGAGTGAAATTTGCACTCTAGTACAATTGGCAATTCCTTTTGGTCTGGCATTTCAAACCCAAACTATATATTCCAGTAATGTAAATATTCTCTAGCCAAAATCCTATTATCCTAGTCACATTTTATTAATTTCATTCATCTGAAAAATGAAACTAATTTGCCTATCCTGAAGTACTATATCAACTTAAAGTGTTGAACCTATAAGGCAAGAATAAAGTCAGATGTGAATAATAATAATAATGATAATAAGAGCCAAACTTCATGAAGTACTAACAATATGCAAATCACTGTTATCTCATTTAATCTTCAGACACCTCTGTAACATCATCATTATTATAATTCCCAACAGAAAAACACAATAAAGTAGATTAGTCATACCCACATCATGTTCTTTGAGTAGGACAAAAAACTAAACAAATATCTGAAATATCTGCTCTAGAGGCAGGAGTGGAAGTGGCTGAGAGAGGCAAAGAAGATCTGTCATATTTTGCTCTGAATACAACAACACTCTTCCACTCTCATACAAGATATCTAATAAAGGGAATGTATTTGGAAACCAGTATATAAATGTATTTGGAAACATATATAAAGAACTTATCTTCTATCTCTCTTTTCTCTCTCTCTCTCACATATATATATATACATATATATAATACACACACACACAGATAAATAAAAAGACAGGAAGGCACTGCCAGCGTAAATATTAATTTCACCTTACTTCCAGGACAGGTACTAAAATTTTAAAAATCACTATAAATTAAAATAAGGAATAGAAACATAACACAGTTCACAACATCTGAAAACAAAATTAAATTCCCTTTACTTATATGCAGCAGGAAAACTTTTACTTTGGTTCAGTCATCTGAATTGAGTTTTGAAGGTCTGAATTTAGTTCATATATAAAGACACTCTTCGGTGAACAGGCAAATTCTTCAAGCTCTGCTGGCAGCTG
Organism: Glis glis; assembly: GCA_004027185.1. Taxonomy (NCBI): domain Eukaryota; kingdom Metazoa; phylum Chordata; class Mammalia; order Rodentia; family Gliridae; genus Glis; species Glis glis. The sequence continues at coordinate 3,256 of PVJS01002684.1, forward strand.
CGAGCTCTGAAAAAAAATTGTTCTCTCCTGGAAATAGTTATTTGGTGTTTGTATGTTCCTTTTATTTGCATTTGCAAAATGTGCTTTATTATTTCTTTATAAGATAAAGAACAGTTCGTTGCATATTCACCAGGTGCCTGCCTGGCTTGCCTTCATCACAAGACCATCTTCTTCTGATAAACATAAGAATAGCAATTTTTGCATAGTCCTTCTATCTTACATGTGTTTTGTTGTCATTCATTGGTGGTTACTAGAAAGAATGAGTAGAATCACTTTTTGTGTGTGTGTGGTACTAGGAATTGAACCCAGTGGCATTCTACCTCCAAGCTATGCTCTAGCCCAATTTTATTTTTTATTTTGAAACAGTCTAGCTAAGTTTCTGAGGCTGGTCTCAAACCTGCAATCTTCTTGTCTCAGCCTCCCAAGCACTGGTATTATAGGGGTGTGCCACCACGCCTGGCTAGAATCACTTTGAAGAGTTTTTTTGGAATGGAGAAAGTGGTACTTAGAGAGTCCACTGACCCTCCTTTGGGGGACAGCATTTCCACTTTCATGATCTATGGCAATCCAGAGAATCAATCAACCTGTATGAACTACAAGACATCAGTGTTCATTAGAGGACAAATGGTAATCAGACAGTAATAGCTGTGTAAGAGAGAAAATATTTATTAAACACTGACTATATGCCAAATACTTTACATGTATTTTCTTACTTAGTCCTCATACTAGTGAGGACTTATTCTACTTCCTTCCTTTCTGTTTTTGTTTGTTTGTTTTTATAGATGAACAAACTGAAGCAAAGAAAGGTTAAATAATTTTTGAAGCTCATATTGTTAATGAGATCAAATCTAGACCCATGAGGTAATCTAGTTCCAAAATCTCTACTTACAGTTATCTATTAGTATACATCAGAAAGACATTTCCATTACATAGGCAAGGAATAATTCTCCCCCCTGTACATTGGTGATTTCTCAGTCCTCTTGTAAAATTACAAGTTCAGATTAGCTTCAAAGGCAATGAGTGACATAGAATGTTCAGGAAAAAACCAAGTACTGCATGATATTAGTTGAGGTTCACGAGCTGTGACAGTCAACACAATGTAGTCTGAAAGGCATTAGCTCACTGGAATGTACATATCAGCTCCCTGGCACCCAGCCATGCTATATGTTTCTCATACTGCTCACCTCATTTCAGATGGGCTTGTTTTTATTAGGGAAGATGTGTGAGTTTGTACTCAATAACAGGAAAATAGAACTGGCAGTTGTCTAGGAGATTATAGAAATTCATATGTGGCCTGTGCTTGTGCCCACAGATACACAGAACCCAATGAAAAGACGTTAAGACAATGCATGCTGCTTGGGAGGAGTCTGCCAATTAACTGCATCACCTCTTGCGGGTGAGTAGGAGGCCAATTGAGGTTTTGCTGCATTGAGTTAGAATGCTGATGGAGTGACTCATACAAGAAAACCGGCCAGGGTCTCAACACCTTTCAAATGCATGGATTGACGATGCTTATGCAAAAAAAAAAAAAAAGTAACACAAATGCAGACATAATAAAATCAGCATAAAAATGAAATTTGCCTTAAATATTTTGGAAAAACTTTAAGAAGATAAATTTTAAATTATGACTTAAGGTCAGTAAATCAAGGTAAAGAACCCCCAGATGACATATCATCTTTTATATGTATGGGTGGACTTTTGAGATCAGTGTGAGTGCAGTGTGTTTGGATGCATATGAACAAATCCTCTAAGGGAGGTGGAAATAAACCTCCTATTGATCAACTCAGGGTGGTTATGGCATAAATATTATAAAATTGATGCTAATCTGATGGATACTTCTCTGAAATGAGTAAGAGAACATTTCACACCAACATTAAATACAGACACACTCCCTGCAACATAGATCCCGTTTGCAGATTCAACTTGGACACAATTTAAAGGAATTTAGTTGCAGAAGTTAAAAGAAATCATTGAATTATAAATTTACCTGGCTTCAGAGTAGGTTCCATGGCCTCATGATGAAAATGACAGTGCTGCTGTTGTAAAACTCTGCATTTGAGGATGGTATCACTGTTGAGAAGATTTTCCATAATGCAAACACATTTGGCTCAAATTTCAAACCATACCTATTACTCTAGGCACGCTTGAGTGCTCAGGCTTAGACAACATTCTTGTAACACCTTCCTGATCTCACTGCACACTAGGCTCTGCCTTGTCTCCATGACATCTGACCCAGACCCATGGGGGAAAGGCCAGGGCTGTTGCTATTCCAGTGCCAAGAGGCTCCCCAGAGTAAGGCAGCCTAAGATCCCTGCTGCCCCCTCCCCCGCTTTCCCTGCCAACTCTCTCTAATCCATCTACTATACTGGCTGCCAAAATGAGAGTTCCAATATGAAAATATAACCATGAAAGTTTGGCTTATATCCCTCCAAATGCCTACAGAGTAAACTATAAACTTTTTTTTACTTGGCATTCAAAGAACTTCAAGATTTGGCCACCGCCTAAATGTCAAGTCTTGTCTGTCATTTCCTGCCTTGCTCTTTGCAAGCCAGCAATATTGAACTACTTAGAGTTCTCCGAACACACCAGTCTCTCTGCTGGCACCCAGCCTCGCACATGCTCTGCCTGGAACTGCCTCCCCAGCTTGTGTGCCTGACAAACTGTCCATTCTTCAAATTCCAATCCAATGCTACCACTTCTGAAAAGTCTTGGACTACCGAGCAGTCTGCTGTGCTGGGGATCTCACTTGAGTTTGTGCACATACCCTTTAAAATTATGGGAAATACACACAATGGAATTCTACTCGGCAATAAAGAAGAACAAAATAACAGCACTTGCAAGAAAATGGAAAGATCTGGAGAACATTATGTTAAGTGAGATTAGCCAATCACAAAAAAAGGGACATATGTTTTCATTAATATGCACAACCTAGGGAGTAGTGGGGACACAAAAGGGACTCCAATGACAACAGAGAACCCTCAGTGGTGCAAGGGAAGGGGTACAAGGGAAGGGGAAGGGGAAGAAGTGAATCTATGGAATTACTATCATAAACAATGTGTACATATGAGATTATACCAACATCATTCTCAGTGCTACATGTGGGAGGGAGGCGAGGGGGGGAGGGACACCAAGAGCTGTGTGCATGTATGTTAATACCAAAGTGATACTCATTGTGATGTGAGACTACAATAAAAACATATTAAAAAAATCGTCCTATTATTTTATTTCTTATCTCTCTCACTGCCTATTTAAGTTACATGAGGCTTATTTCCATTTCTGAACCTCAGGATCTTGCTAGTGCCTGGCACAGGATAAGGCTCAATATATGTAACTGAATGAATAAGTGAGGGAGTGAATGGATGTGACATGAACAATCTCACCCGTGAGCAAGAGCACAGTTCATAAAGTGGAAACAACTCGGATTTTAAGGACCTGATTTTGTACATAAGGCAATTTTCCAGTGGTCTAGTTGGGCAAGTCAGTTGTGCTCTGCTCAGTAGCCTAACCAACCAGAAAGAACATTTTGTGAATGTCTGAAAGACATTAACTACTAAGCAGCCATTTAAGTTAGCACCTTAACTATTAAGTTAGTACCTTAACTACTAAGCAGCCATTTCTTCTTGATGGGTACTCAGAAGTACCCATCCTCCAAGTGATCACCATTCTCCATTTCCTTGGTAATGAAAGACAGGCAGTGTAGCATAGTGGTTAAAGATATAGAGCCAGGAGTAGGGCATGGTGGCACACACCCAAGTAATCCAAGTACTTGGAAGACTGAGGCAGGAGCTGAAGCCAGATTCAGCAACCTAGTGAGACCCTGTTTCAAAATAAAAAATAAGATAGAGCTGGGGTTGTAGCTCAGAGGTAGACTGCTGCTAGGCTCAATTCCTAGTACAAAAAAAAAAAAAAGTGTAGATTCAAGGACCAGACAGCCTTAGACTAAATCCCAACTCCACCACATGCTCTATTCCTCAAGTCTTCACATCGGTACAATAGGGATGCTGAGAGTACCTTCCTCAGAGTGTTGCTGTGGAGATTAAATGAGGTGTGTATGGAATAAGTGCTTAGGATAGCGTTGGTCATATAATGAGCTGTAAATAAACAGGGTTATGAGCATTATGTTTTGGAAAAAGCCCACCCTGTTTTTCTTGATCTTTACATAAAATGCATAATAGCAGCCCTGCTCTGCATTGTCATGGAGCCCTTAAATAAGTCCAGTCTCCCCCACACACTACCAGCAACAAATGACAATGAGCCACAGATGTCCATAGTCACATTAACAATTCCTTGGGATTTTCTTTTTTTTTTTTCATTTTCTTTTTCAACAACCCACTACTCTGATCTGAGTTACACCTGGTCTCAAAATCTTGGTTCTTTAGCCAAAGCTAGATCTGGCCACTGACCCCTTGGGAGTTGTGTTTGTGTTGTGTCTTTTTGAAACCGTTGCTCTGCTGTGGCTTGCCCCTTTGGCTCCCCAGTCCTGTGTTACCTCAGGTAAAATTCTCAACAGTAGCTGGGCACAGTGGGGCATGCCTGTAATTGGAGTACTTGGGAGGCTGAGACAGGAGGATCATAAGTTGAAGGCCAGCCTTAGCAATTTAGTGAGACTCTCAGCAACTTAGCAAGACCCTGTTTCAAAATAAAAAATACACCGGCATTGGGAACATGGGGCGGGTGAGCCCTCGGCCCTGCCCCCAGAGAACCCCTCCCCCCGGCACTGGGGACACAAGGGCGGGCGAGCCCTCGGCCCTGCCCCCAGAGAACCCCCTTCACCCTGTCACTGGGGACGAGGAGCAGGCGAGCCCCCTGCCCCACCCCAGAGTACCCCAGTACTGAGGTCTTGGGAGGATGAGCTATGACACCGCACAGGAGGGACAAAGAGAAAACCTCAGATGAGCAAAGAAGGTGAACTAACTGGGGGAGACCGGAGGGAAGGAGAGGGAAACAACCTGGTGCACAGGATGGACATACACAAAGATATCAAAGTCAACTACTATGCTGAAAACGGGAAAGAGGGAAGGGGGAGGCAGGGATGTGAGAATTGGGGGAGGGATAATTGATTGATGAGTGTATGTATGCTTCAACCACCTTGAAATCCTTTAAGATATATGATTGCAATGCACTAATAAAATAGAAAAAGAGGAATAAAAATAAAAAATAAAAATAATGAAATTGGAATAAATTAGGACTGGAAGTATAGCTCAGAATTAGAATGCTCCTGGTTCAATTCCCCAAAAAAGAAAAAAAAAACAAAACAAAAAATCTCTCAACAGTGGTTCCTTAGAACTCAGCCAAAACAGTCCCACCACAACCTATCCTGCTATCCCCACAAAATGGGAGAGTGTTGTAGGAAAGGGGAGAATTCTGACTGCTGAGGTAGCGACGGACTCACCAAAGATAACTTTTTTGAAACACCCTGTAGGTATTAAGTTAAAATGGTTGGTTCCTTGGTGCTCCCCCAGGGTTAGACCTTGTGATGGTTAGTCTGGATTGTCAACTTGACTGGATCATGAAATACCTAGGATGATGTGACTCTGGGTGTGTTGATGAGATGGTTGGTTTATGTAATGGCAGACTGAAGGGGAAGTCCTGCCCTGAATGTGGGCAGCGCGGTTCTGACAGGCGCAGGACCTGGATAAAAGAAGGAGAAAGCCGCGTGAAGGATGTGTGGTTCTTCCTGAAGAAAGTGCGTCTGCTCTCATCTGAGATCTCAGCCTTCAGCTCTTTGAACTAGACCTTCCCCTTGTTTCTCCAGATAGTTTCCTGGTCTTTCCATCTTGGACTGGGACTGAATTAGTGTTCGCTCCGATTCTGAGACTCCAGCTCCTGGACCACTTGACCAGCTGCTGATTCCTCTGGCTCTCCACATGCAGTCGGAAACTTGGGACTACACTGCTTTGGACTATGAGCTGATTTGATAAATCCTCTTTTACCATATACACATTCTGTGAGTTCTGTTACTCTAGTGAACCCTGACCAATATAGACTTTCTGGGCTTTTCCTTACCAAGGGAGTAGTAAAAAGATAGAGAACATGGGCCTGAGAAAAACTCCAAGATGTCAGAATGTTTGAAGATGGATTGCATCAATCCTGCAACAGTCTAAGCCTTTAAGCAGAAGTCAAGAGAAATCCTTGTGGCCTAGTCCAGCTCACTAAGGGCCAAAGCCCAGTAGTTACAATGAGAATAAACATTGCATTGACAACTGTCCACTCTCAGAACCACCTCGTGAACCTGCAACAGTGGTAGTTCTCATCAAGAACCTGAGGGTTTTGAATCTCAGCCAACACAATTTCCAGACTCTGCCACTGTTTGGAAGTTTGGAGTTTTATTCGTTTGGACCATCTCATTTCCTGAGATTTAAAAAATCTCATGATTAGAAACAAACATAAAGATACACTATTGAATGCAGGTCCAATTCTCTGTTGACTGCTGCTGCATCCTAATATCATAAGTCCAGGCTGCTGTAATCCCAGTACTTGGGAGGCTGAGACAGGAGGATTGCAGGTTTGAGGCCAGCACGCAGTGACCTAGTGAGATCCTATTTCAAAATATAAAATATGAAGTGTAGCTCAGTGGTAGAATGTTCCTAGGTTCAATCCCCAGTAACACACACATACACAAAAAAATGTCCAGGCTGCACTGTTTAATGATATATTTTGAGATTCCCATATATACTCTCTATGGCCTGATGTGGTTAGGTATCCAATTAGCATTGTTGGGCCCTGTATAAAAGATACCCAAGAAAGAAGACCCAGTGTAAGTTACAAGCCTGTAAATCCAATTATGCCCAAGATAGTCTATACCAATTTCATATTTAAAACATTTATTCATTTTTAGAATTCTGTATCTGAGTCCCTAAAGCCATTTTCCTGCTTAAAATATTTTCTTTTTTCAGTGCCTTGAAAACTGACCTAAACTTATTCCATTCTGAGTTTGTTCATAAACTCCTAATATCTTGATAGGGGACCAGCCTTCTGGCCATTCGATGAGAATTCTATACATAATTCATAAAACTCCATCCTATTATGTACTTAGGTTCAAATAATTTTCATGCATTGGGATCCCTCTTGGCTGAATATCAAATCCAGTCATAAAATCTAAATGCCTGGAAAAACTGAGTAGAAATGGGAACTATAATCTAGCAATACTATACATTTTGATTGTTATGTTCCATTATATCTAATATAAATTGGCTTAATATGTGTATGTCTATTCCACAATGAGTCAGATAAGTACAAAAAGGACAGGTGGTAATCTAATTAGAATTTTAAAGCAAATTGGCTAGATATTGGATTGTACCTCATAATGAACAGGTGAAATGCAGAAGAGAATTTTAGCTAAATGTTAACTAAAAATGAAAGGTGTCAGAGGATTGTAACTAACCAGTGTTCTCACTTAGTCCAAGATTAAATTGGAAGTAGACAGTCAATAAACTTTTTGATTTTTTCAGAGAATATTTTCTCCAATAGGATTCTTGGCTAAAGTAAAGATCCTAAAAATTTTTCCTAAGGCTGATATCATTGCTAACTTTATAAAAACTAATTTGTCAAATCCAAGCCTTGGTTTCTGAAAAGTAATATAATTTATTAAAAACAAAAAAGATGACTGCTGCATAGATTCTCCATAAAAAGCTCCCTCTTGGACATGTGGTATACATGGAAAATGCTAATACTTTCAAAAATTCTTCCATGTTATTAAATAAGGCTATATTCTTAATAACAAAGGCATATGAACTGGGTATTCATAAAAGGTGCATTTATTTTTAATTTTTGTACTTTCATTGGTACATTTTAGTTTCACACCATAATGTAGTTCATAGTGGTAGTGACATCCATGCACACAGCACTTGGTGAGTTTCCTCCTGCTCCCTCCCCACTCCCCCCTTCCCCAAACATGATATTGAGATTGGCATTGGTATTCTCATATATGTACATAATGTCAATGGAAGTGTTTCCTTCAGTAATTCTCCCTCTCTTCCCCCCACACACTCCCCTAGACCACCTCCCTCGCTCCACTGGGGGTTTCTCCTCCATTTTCTAAAGTCCCTCTTGTATCCTGATTACTCCCCAGCTTCCACATATGAGAGAAAACATATGGCCCTTCACTTTCTGTGACTGGCTAATCTCACTTTATATAATGTTCTCCAGGTTCATCCATTTTCCTGCAAATGGCATAATTTTATTCTTTTTTTATTGCTGAGTAGAATTCCATTGTACATATATCCCATAATTTTGTAATCCATTCATCTGTTGATGGATACCTAGGTTGGTTCCATAATTTTGTTATTATAAATTGTGCTGCTATAAACATGAATATGCATATATCACTATAATTTTATGATTTCAGTCCCTTCGTAAAGATACCCAGGAGTGGTATAGCTGGATCATATGGTGAATCCATTCCCAATTTTCTGAAGAATCGCCACTCTGATCTCCATAGCAACTGCACTAATTTGCAATCCCACCAACTGTATAGAAGAGTTCCTATTTCCCCACATCCTTGCCAGAATTTATTGTTGTTTGACTTCTTGATGATTGCCATTCTGATTGGGGTTAGATGGAATCTCAGTGTAGTTTTGATTTGTATCTCCCTGATTGCTAATGATCTGAACATTTTTTCATATATTTATTGGCCATTTGTATTTCTTCTTTTGTAAAGTGTCTATTTAGTTCAGTTGCCCATTTCTTGATTGGGTATTTGTTTTTTTAGTGTTGAGTGTTTTAAGTATTTTGTAAATTCTAGATATTAGTCCTCTATCAGAGGATTAGCTGGCAAAGATCTTCTCCCATTCTGTAGGCTCTCACCTTCTCTTTATGTAAAATTAAAATCCAAGGAGCATGGATAAATTCTCTGCCCAACTCAGTTGGAATTAGAACCATTTTATTTTCCCAAATTAGGGTAGTGCCAAAACTGAAAATCCCTGCCAGGAAAGACAAACCATGGTGAAACTCAAAACAAAATATTTGGGGCAATCTGGTTTAACCAGCTTTTTGTGATTACAATTAAATTCCCATGAAAGCCTAGATTAAAACAAGGCTAAACACAGAAATCCCAAGTACCTAGTGGGCCTCTTCAGCTGTTTGTCTTAGATGTAGCTCAAAAAAACATTTCCCAAACTGAATCTATTATTTCTCCTCCACCTTATTTTGTACAGCTCTGCTGTTCTTCCAGTTCCCCCTGTTTCAGTTACAAGTGTGTTGCCAACTCAAATATTCCTGGTTCAGTTACAAGGGTGTCGCCAAATCAAATATACACGGGCATTAAGCATACAGCAAAAGCGGCACTTACGAGTCAGTGAGAAAATACAGCTTATTCAACAAATGGTGTCTGAACATAACAAGCTATTTGGAGAAAAAAGCAAACAATGTGGGCTATTTACCCTGTTCTTTAAATTACTTCCAAGGCCAAAAATGGAACATGGGTGATTTTTTTTTAACCCAGAATGGTAAAGGTCTTCACAAGAGAGAGAGCAGACTCAAAACTCTGAGTATGTGTGTGTGTGTGCGTGTGTGTATGTGTGTGTGTGTGTGTGTGTGTGTGATATGTTTCATAATTAATAGGAGGACAAAAACTGAAAATTATCATATCCAGCATATTTGAAATAGTAAATGATTATTTTAGTTAGTATTTTGCTATACAAAGAATTTTGAACTATGTTGCACCAGGAAAAGAAATAGGCAAACAGCACACACACACACACACACACACACACACCTTCTATAAGTGGATTTTAATTATATAAGATCATGCTCAAACACCTTTAAATTACATGAAAATTACATGAAATGTAAAGAAAAAAATAGCAAGGTGTGGTGGCACACACCTGTAATCCCAGTACTTGGAAAACTGAGACAGGAGGATTGCAGGTTCCAGAACAGCATCAGCAACTTAGTGAGATTCTCAGCAACCTAGTGAGATCCTGTTTCAAAAAAATAAAACAAAATAAAATAAAAAAGGGCTGAGGGTGTAGATTGGAGGTATAATGCCCCCGAGTTCAATCCCCAGTACCAAAAAATAATAATAAACAATAAAAAATATTAAAAAAGATAGTGAATTTTACCTAATAGTCTAATAAATGAGTCTCAATACAAAGTTTTTAGAAATCAGGGTCATCATGTTTTACATGCTACACAACTGCAGAGGGCATGATTCATACAGGACTCTGTGTTGTACAGTATAGCGCCCTGAGGAAATCAGACCTTCTCAAACCCGCTAATGAAATTGTAAATGAATATAGATTAATGTTTTATATTTTCTAACCTTAGAATTAGCATTCCACCTTTAGAAAATTATCTTACTCATCGCCACTGAGAACTGCCTTGCAGGGTGTGTACGGGACCCTTTCTAATAGTCTCTCCAGAAGTTTAGAGTGTGAATGTCACCTCTTCCAAAGTTGGGTAAGTGGCCCCTGACTTAGCTTCTCACACATGTGTGCAACGACATCTATGCAAGGTTGTTTCATTGCTTCAAAATTTGGAATAGCCAAAAACTTGGAAAAAATGTCATCTAATAGGAAAGTTGCCTAAATTACACATGGTACACACATAAAAGAAAGCAAGATGCAGCTGTTAAAAGAATGAAATAGCTAAAAGGATTAAAAGAATATGGGTGTTGAGTTGAGGAGCTGTATTATTATGCTAAAATAAAATATAATTTAATGAAAAAAGAAAAGCTCAGAGCAGTACAAATGTATGCTATCATTTGCATTTTTGAGTGAATGTGTACATGATTCTGTTTTATGGACATACACGCTTTTAAAAGGTGGAGAACTTTTCCAGAAAATATAAAGAATTGATTCTTTATTAAATATAAATGATTACTAATTATAAAAAGCTAATTAAGAATTGTTGCTATTAAGAAATTGAGAGTGTGAAAGGGGAGTACTTAGATATGTATAAGTCTTTATGGTTTTTTAAAAAATATTGTAAGTACACATACTACCTTACAGCAAAATAGCTTCGTAAAAAGTTCAAGCCAGGCATGGTGGCACATGCCTGTAATCCCAGTACTTGGGAGACTGTGACAGGAGGATCGCAGGTTCAAGATCAGCCTCAGGAACTTAATGAAACCCTCAGTAATTTAGTAAGACTCTGTTCCAAAATATAAAATAAAATAAGGCTGAGGATGTAACTCAAAAGTAGAATGTCCTTGGGTTCAATCCCCAATATCACAAGCACACACACAGAAAATTCCGTTTTCACCATTCAAATTGGAAACAATTATGAAAGATGACTTATATTTCAAGATTCTCAGAAAACTATTACAGAAGAGGCACGATTCAGTTCTCTTGCTGAACATTGGTCTTCCAAAGAGTATCAGTCAAGGCACATTCGCAGCAGTTCAGGCTCAGACCAGCAATGCAGGCCAGAAAACCCTTGTTGAAGTCAACCACTGGGCCCTATTGATTCTGATAGTAAAAGAAGAAATTTATTAGACTTAATCTTTCCCACATGCCTTTAACATTTTTTCAAATGTCTTTTATTATTTTATATTTTCAATATTTATGACACTTTATTCTGTGAACCTATTTCTAACCACTTGTTTCGTTCTTGCATAATATTTAAATGGATTCAGTCCTTACCTCTTGTCTTCTTTTCATATGTTCTCCATTTCTGAATTTCTAAATGTGATGTATCCCTTGGTTTGTCTTTTTTTCTTTCTTATTTTTATTTATTTATTTATTTATTTTTGGTACTGGGGATTGAACCCAGAGGCATTCTATCTCCTAGCTACACTCCCAGACCTTTTTATTTTCTGTTTTGAAACAGGGTCTCACTAAGTTACTGAGGCTGGCTTTGAACCTGCAATCTTCCTGTCTCAGCTTCCCAAGTACTGTGATTATAGGCGTGTACCATCACACCTGGCTTGATTTGTCTTTTATTCATATCAGTTTATGTTTTATTTTCAAGGAGGGCTCATAGATTCAACATTTCCTCAGTTCATGACTTTTTAAAATAAATTTTCTTTATATCTTAGTCAGAATTTAACTATTTCTATCACATGTTTTTTCTTCTAGTTTTACAAGTAATGCCCTACTCTTCTTTAGCATGAGATAGTGAAGTCTGAAGTCAGTAAGATCTTTTCTCTTCTTTAGTAACACATTTTACTTCTGCCTAGATGTCCTTAGTCAATTAATCCCTACACTTCAGAAATTTCACCCAAATAGTATCTTGTTTTGTATCATTTTTATGAGTTTTCCTGTTGCCAGTGTGTTCTTTCAGTCTTCATTTCCAAACTTTCTTCATTTCAGGAAAGTTTTTTTTTGCATTATGCCTTCAAATATTCTACCTTACTTTTTTTCCAAATATTTGTAGACTACACATGCTTTATTTAATTTGCTAACTATTACTTCTCCACTATTCACTTTTCCACCATTTTAATATATTTATTTTTAAAAAGTTATTCAAGCTTGTCCTCCATGTCTAGATACTGAACTCACAAATATCAGTCTTCACATTTTGGCTTCTCTTCCAATCCCTCTACTATTGTTAACCCTTCAGAGTCCTTGGTGGATTTTTTTTTATGGTACTGGGAATTGAACCCAGGGGCATTCTCCTCTGAGCTATACCCCCAGCCCTATTTTATTTTTATTTTGAGCCAGGGTCTCAATAAGTTACTGAGGCTGGCCATGAACCTGTGATCCTCTTGTCTCAGCCTCCCAAGTACTGAGATTACAGGCATGCACCACCACACCTGACTGAGTGGTAAATCATTTTATATACTTTGCCCACAGTTTCGGTTGTAAGCGATGGGAACTGCTTTAATGGGTTTATTAAATCCTGGTCAGCACTGTGGTATAATGGCATTTTGGAACTATGGGAAAGTATTTGTCAAAACACTTTCTCTGTTTTCTATGGTAATTCTTCTTATAATGGACATCTACCTATTTTTGCTTCTTTTTCTCTCTTCATTTTTTCTATAAGCTTCTAAGCATAGAACTTTTTTATAATATTTTCATTGGTACATTATAATTGTACATGATATTCATAGCTATACATTCATATATACATATAACATTATTTGGTCTGTTTCTTTCCCTATACCTCCTCTTTCTCTCCCCTCCCTCCTCCTCTAGTCCCCTTCCACTCCCCTACTAATTTCCTCATTTTCATGAGATTCCCTTTCTTTCCTTTTTTTTCTCTCTAGCTTCCACATGTAAGAGAAAATATGGGGACCTTGATTTTCCGAGTTTGGCTAATTGCATTAGCATAACACTCTCCAATTCCATCCGCTTTCCTACAAATGACATAATTTTGTTCTTTATGGATGAATAAAACTTCATTGTATGCATATACCACATTTTCTTTATCCGTTCATCTGTTTATAGACACCAAGTTTGGTTCTATATCTTCACTATTTTCAATAGCACTGCTATAAATGTGGCTATGAATGTATTTCTATAGTATTCTATCTTTAGTTTTTTGGAAAGATATCTAGGAGTGGTATAGTAGGTCATATGGTATTTCTATTCCTAGTCTTTTGAGAACTCCCCATACTGGTTTCCATAGTGGTTGTAATAATTTGCAATCCTACCTACAATGTTTAATTATTCCTTTCCCCCCACATCCTTGCCAGCATTTATTATTACTTGTATTCTTGATTATTGCTATTCTGACTGGAGTGAGATGGAATCTCAGTGTAGTTTTGATTTGTGTTTTCCTGATTGCTAAGAATTAAACATAGATAATTTTTCTAGGCATTAATAATCTCTGAGTGATAGCAATGTCAGTGGTATGATGAAAAATAATATGGTACATCAGAGCAGAGTGAGAGAAAACTATGATTTTATTTCAAATTTATTATCTCGAACATCCAATAAGAAGCCCAGGTATAGGGCAGCTTCAGGAATGGTATGTTGGGATTCTCACATGCTTTTCCATGATCACCTTGTTCTTTATTCTATTATTTATTGTTTTTAGTTTCAGGCTGATGGTAATCTAGATACAGTTATTTCAGAGATGACAATGTCCAAAGGAAGAAAGGTGTTATTCTTCTATTTTTACTTCTTAGGAATAAGAAATATTTTCCCTAAGTTCTTTTTTCCCCCTCAATTCTCATTTACTAGAACTGGGACATGTGCCCACATATAAATAAATTGATGGTAGAAACTATGGGCCTGCCATTGGTTTTGGTAAATCATATTTTGCTCCTGGTGGAAAATTGCCACCAGTTTTGTAGAGGTATTATGCATGGGTCAGAAAACTTGGAATTGGGTGTCCATTTATACCCTGCATGATTGTTTATGGTAATTTTTATAATTTTCACTGAAGTCAACATGGACAAAGTCTTAAGGAAGAGTTCTGTAGATCGAGAGAACCAATAGAAATTTTAACAAAAACTCTTGGAGATTTACAAAACAGTATTTCACTTTTTTATAGACTTAAACTAAAGTGTAATGATTCCATTGAAACCTCTTTTAGGGAATCTTTAAACAGAACGGTGTATCAATTATTGCCACAAGTAATTAGCAAGAAGCATTGGGAAGGCCGGGCGTGGTGGCACACGCTTGTAATCCCAGTACTTTGGGAGGCGGAGACCAGAAGATCCGGGTTCGCGGCCAGCCTCAGCTCGCGCACACGTGCGCTCTCTCTCTCTCTCTCTCTCTCTCTCCCTCTCTCTCTCTCTCTCTCTCTCTCTCTCCTTAGAGAGGCCCTCCGCAACTTCGTGAGACCCTGTTTTAAAATAAAGTATTAAAAAAAATAGGGCCGGGGGCGTAGTGCAGAGGTAGAACGCCCCTGCGTTCAATCCCCGGTACCACAAAAAAAGAGAGCCCTAACAAGAAGCATTGGGAAAGCCCACTTTCCCACATCTTCAGAATTATTTCAAGTGTGGTTAGTAAGAAAGGGCCCTGGAGAGGGGCTTTGGGTAACTGGACTAAAATCCCACTCTGCTCTGTTTCCTCAGTAAACTTGATCCTTATTTTAGGTTGGGGAGAAGAGTGGGCCCCACAACTGTTGTGCATTGATCATGGAGTGAAGCAGTAGCTGTGGCATATGAAGATGTTATGGTGTGAATCATGTGCCTCCAAGATTCATATATTGAAGTCCCAACTTCCAGTATTTCAGAATGAAACTGCTTTTGAAAATAAGGTTTGTAAAGATGTATTTACATTAAAATTAAGTCATTAGAGTTAGCCCTAATCCAATGTGACTGGTGTCCTCATAAGAAGAGGAAATTAAGATACAGACATACAAAGAGGAAAGACCATGTGAAGACAAAGGGAAAAGGCCATCTGCAAGCCAAGGAGAAAGGCTTCAGAAGAAACCAATCCACCAACATCTGATCTTAGCTTCCAGAATTGTTATGAAATACAGTTCTGTTTTTTTTAAACCACACAGTCTGTGATACTTTGGTATGGCAGCACTAGCAAGCTAATACAGATCTATAGGATTCATTGGCAGTTTCAAGGGGAGGGAGAAATACTGCACTTCTTGAGCGACACTACTCAAAGTGTCTAATTGTGCAAGCCCATCAAGGAGATACAATAGACCTAGTGTGATAGGATGTGGAAGGCTCCATTGACCATGGCCAATACTTGGTTGAGCATAATAAGATTAGTTAGATAGAAAATCCTGCTTATTCATATGTTATTACATACAGAGGCCATATATAATATAAATTTTATTCCCTGAATTCACTCAATGCAGTCACTTGGAGAGAAAAGGTAAGTACCTGGTAGGGAAACAGGGGATCATAAACTCTTTTCACTATAATTTTATCTACTAAATCATTAATTTATCAAAAATATATTTTATGTAATTATTATTGCTAAGCTTTACATGAGATGTGGAGAATATAATTGTAAACATGATGGATATGAGCATTTTCCTCAGGATATACCACTTTAGTAGACACAGACAAATAAACAGACAATTGTAGTAACATACATGCTTCATGGGGCACTTATCCCAGTTCCTAGTTTTTTGTAGAGAAGATAACATAGATAACTGACGATAATGGTTATGAGTTCTCAATTTCGTGTTTTGGTTTTGGTTTTGTGGCTCTTGTAGTGTCTGAAATGGTTGAAACATTCCTGTTTTCCTACCACTGCTTCCTTAATGACAGGACAGGACTTAATGATAGGATTCAGTATCATCATGAATCAGAAGTCATACCCAGCTCCCAGGCTCCATGGATACATGGATCAGAGGAAGGTGTATTATTAGACAACAGAATGAATTCTGGGCATTTAGTTTTCATCAGTCTGTAAGATGCAAATCAGGCATCCAGTGGATACACCAAACCTGGTCAGGTGATACCACCAGGGCAATTTGGCAGCAGATATTAAGTATAAGCAAGCAACTGACTTCAAAGTGATACAATATTAGGAATTTTTTAAAACAGTCAAATTACAGAGGTTTAAAACCAGGTTCAAAAGAAATAAGAGAGAAAATTAGGGTATTGAGCAATGACCTAAGCCAGTGACTTAAGGTTGACAGTCAGAAGGCTTCAAAGTAACTTAGCAAGGAGTTTTCATATTTTGATGGTCGTTCCAATCTACTGGGCAATTTGTCAACATGCTTGTGCCTGGACCTCATCCCCAGATTGATTCATTTGTTTTATAGCTAGACCTAAGCATTTACATCTTTAAAAACTCAGCATGAGATTATGATGCACATCCAAAATTGAAAATTGCTGGGTTACAAGAATGTAAGGCTAAAGGCAAGCAGATTATTACAAGGTGTGTATGTGAATGTGTAAGGATGTGTCTGTGTGCTGGGGGAAGAGGATGAGCAGCAGGAAGACCTTTGCTGGTCAGAATAATTCAATACAGCCTTCTCTGCTAAAAGAGGAAATTTTTTTTGTTTGTTTGATCTAGGGAAACTGAGGAGGATTTTAAACTGTGCTAAATATCTGTACGTAGCAAGGTTGGCTGCAAGGTTTCTTAGGGAAGTTAAAGGAAATATTAATTGTATCTCCATAGCAACAGGCTGCCTAATTCTGTCTCTGCCTCTTCACTTTCTTATGCTAGCCCTCAACACTCAAGTCCTTACATGTTCCCCGTATATCAGGCACTAGTCTCATCATGAAATAATAACTATGCTTTCCTTTCTGTCTTCTATTATTGAAATCCATGTAGAATACCTTTAAGCTTAAAGTAAAAATCTGTCCTCTGAACATGAACTAAGTGATCAGATAGATTGAGGCTGCTTCCAATAGCATGGTCTTACAAAAACTCCCTGTTCCTGAAAGGTAAAAATTCTGCAGAGTGCGGAAGACTGTAAATATCCTCTCTCCTCCCCACTAGCCTCCAAAAGATATATACAATTCCTAATTTCAAGAACCTGTGATTATTACCTTAATTGCTAAAGTATTAAAGTATCTTTTATAGTAAATTATAAAGTATCACCTTATATAGCTAAAGATGTGATTAAGTGAATTGAGAGGAGAACCTTATAGATTTTGGTGCCAGGAAGTCGGGTGCTACTATTGATAACCAGAAATTTGAAAGTGAGCCGAGTGTGGTGGCGCACGCCTATAATCCCAGTACTTGGAGGCTGAGACAGGAGGAGCTCAGGTTCAAAGCCAGCCCCAGAAACTTAGCAAGACCCTGTTTCAAAATAAAAAATAAAATAGGGCTGGAGTTGTAGCTCAGAGGTAGAGTGCCCCTGAATTCAATCCCCAGTACCCCCCAAACTAATGATAAATAAATAAAAATAAAAATTTGAAGGTGACTTTGAAATTGGATAATGGGTAAAGTCTGGAAGAAATATAAAGTGTATGAAAGAAAAATATCTAAGCTGCCTTGAACAAACTGCTGGGGGACGTATGGGTGCAGAAGACACTGCTGGTGAGGGCTCAGAAGGAATGAGGAAAGCTTCTGTTGTCAAGGAGAACATGTGTGTTGCCAGGAGCAGATTGTCAGTAGGAATATGAATGTTAAAGACAGGAATGGCAAGGGTTCAGAAGGAAATAGAAATGTGCCATTGGAAGTAGCTCTTCCAAGGAAAGGAGGAGTTTTTCCTGGATTATTCAGGTGAGCCTTAGAAGCTATCACAAGTGTCCTTATAAATTGAGAGAGGAAGAGGGAGGTCAGATAGACACACAGAAGAGAAGGAGGTAATGTGACCATGGAAGTGTGATCGGGAGAGGCAGCCACAAGTCAAGGAATGCAGGCAGCCATCAGGAGTTGGGCGGGCAGAGGATGGATTTTCGCCATAGCCTCGGCAGAAATGCTGCCTGCAGCACCTGGATTGTGGTCTCCAGAACCATGAAAGAATAAATCCCTACTCTTTCAAGCCATCTAGTTGTGAAAATTTCTTACAGCAGACAAATAAACTAGTATAATATGGTAAATAGTAAAAAGTTTAGTGAATTTTGTTATTGGAGTGCACGAAGTCTGTATAGAAGAAACCCCTGCTTGCTCCCTGTGCTTCACTCTAAAAAACTCCCTGCTGCTCTGACAGCAGAAACTACTGAGGATCCCACCTGGTGTCGGTCATAGAGGGGAAAACAGTGGCCTACAGACTACAAGAACAGATTCTTGAATATCCCATTTTAATCTTCCTTCTATCCTCAGAAAATGATACCCAGGGAGGATCTGTAGAAATACCCGCATACATTGAAATGTATCACCATGCTCCTGGATTTTAGAGAATGCTTTAGGTGTACTGCGCCAAAGATAGGGTATGACTGCAGGTAAAATACTCCCATGATTTTTAGATATAAGGCATTTCCCCTTTATAAGTCTCCATTTACTTACCTGTATTCAAATGGAAATGGTGGACTAATCTCATGGGGTGGCTGTAAGGTTTACCCTAAAACAAAGGTGATATAGAACAAGCACTAAAAAAATTATCAATTCCTTCTATCATCAAGTGGGCCATTTTTGCTTTTACTTTCAGGAGGCTCAGAAATAAATTTAATATTTGTTATGGTAACTCATTAACCTTAATAATTAGCATATGGTGGTTTATTTTCCCATTAATATTTTATTTTAATTTTTATTAATCTTAATAGCCTGATTATATATTTTCTTATCATAAACTGCTTTCTGAAAACAGATAAGGTAGGCATAATTAATAAGTGGCAAATTGTGGTCTGTTCATGCTGTCTATAAAGATAATGGTTTAATACTTTCTATACTGTGTTTGCTGTGGAGAGTAGGGAAGGGGCTCAGACATTAGCAGAAAGAAATGACTGGCGCATTTAAACAGTCAGTTTGTCTTGCATCCAGAGAATTATTCCCACCTTGGAAAAGGACATTCTTTAAAACGAACCTATTTAGAAATGTAATAAGGCCAAACAGTCTCTCTACTAGAGTAAAGGAAATTTTGCCAAAGAAACTGAACAGCTGCTTGGGGCATGTAATACTCAGAATAAGTAATAGAAATGTGTGAGAGACATAAATCTGCAGGCTAAATATCAGCTAGCTGAGTAGAAATTGACATTAACATCTCAAAAATTATATGGTACAATCAGATGGGAGAACAAAACATTACATATTCAAAATAGGATTTAAACTAGTGTGCTTAATTGCGTTTATAATACTCCCAAGCTAGTACTCATTCAAAGTGACCCTTTGTTGTAGTTTGTGCATATAAACTCAATCTAACGGGGAAACAGAATTCTTTCACTCTCTCAAGTGTGTGTGTTTGGGACTCATATTTGGCTAGTGCTCCATGCTCAGAAATCAGCGCCTGTTGACCTGCAACAGGTTAACACAGCAACAAACTCGTTTAATACAATTTTCCACTGGGCAAGGTTGCGCACGCCTGTAATCCCAATATTTGAGATAAATGGATTGCAGGTTCAAGGCCAGCCTCAGCAACATAGTAAGACTTTCA
This sequence comes from Glis glis, assembly GCA_004027185.1. Taxonomy (NCBI): domain Eukaryota; kingdom Metazoa; phylum Chordata; class Mammalia; order Rodentia; family Gliridae; genus Glis; species Glis glis. The sequence goes on from PVJS01002684.1 coordinate 23,044, forward strand.
GCAACCTAGAGAGACCCTGTTTCAAAACAAAACATAAAAAAGGGTTGGGGATATAGCTCAGAGGTAGAATGCTCCTGGGTTCAATCCCTAGTACCACAAAACCAAAAAATTTCCCAAGAATTCCAAATTTTAGATCTCAATGCTTAATAGACAAAAGGAAAGCACAATATTGTTTATGCTTTATACCTCACTAAGGAAGAGGTGGCTTAAATGCATCCAAGTGACTTATTTATTTTCACTTAGGCCCAAATAAATATACCCCCAAGTAATGTCTCAAATCCTATCAGTCATCTCTTGGCGTCAGATGGGAGATCCCCGTTATACAGGAACACTGGAAAGAAACACAAATGGCACAGGTGATAGTGACAGGCATTCCGGTACAATGCCAGCCTCCACTTCCTTTCCACATATCCCAGCCTCCAAGCCTCCACTGAGAGGAGTGGAAAAGGGCCAGACCCTGTCTCCTCCCATCTTTTTTTCTCGACAGACTCACAGCCTCCTGTTATGTACTCTGAAACCATCTGCTCAATTCACTTAATGCTTTTTATTCCTGTAATGTTAGCCACCCAAGGAAAACTTAGGACTTCCAAGTCATACCACATCCTCCAATATCAGATCTACAATGGCTTGGCATATCGCCCTTTTGATCTCATAGCTCCCAATTTCCCAACCCTCAACACCCTTGTAATGCCTTCGGGAACTTTTGGTTTGGTCATCAATAAGACCCTCGTATCCTCATGAAGGTTTCTTCACCCTCTTTTTCTAATGGAAACCTGGCCCATCAAGGACTCTGACTCTAACCCCTGCAGACTGACAGCTGCTTTCTCTCCCATCCTCTGTGCCATGGGCCCTGCGGGTGGGTGGGTTGGGTGTTGTCCTTACTCCTCATGCGGCTTCCAGGCCATTCTCTTTCCAGTCTTCCTTTAAGACTCCAGTTTGGTATCCAATGTCATCAAATCATACACCCTATCCCCTCACAGGTTGTCCCCGTCATTTCTGGATAATTTTTTTAGGTGCTGGATCATTATCAGATGCTTCAAATACTACATTCATTTTGGTCCTTTCAATGTGCACATCCCAATACTCTGGACTCTCAGCTTCATGTACCCCTCATCTGCAGTGCCTGGAATTTTGCTTTCTCCTCCACACTGCCTCACTGCCTCACTCCTGTGCTCATACCTATGCCTTGTTGCAACCAAGAACTAACTGTAACTCCTCCATCAGCTCAGTCTCAAGCACCCATCTCTTACTGAACCCATTTCTGACTTGCTATTGGAAGTAATCCCTCAACCCTACTGGAAACACCAATCCATTGATTTTAACTCCATTTTGCAGGACTTTACCCCTTCTGCTTAATGTAAGTTCTATTTATTCATTTACTTCTATCTTCAAGACTCTGCATGCTCTGACTTGAATCACTTCTCACTTCTCTTCCCTCACTCCTCTTCTCATCCATCTCTCATTACTGGAGGCTCAGAACTCAATATCTTTTTCTGTCTCTTTTCTACTCTGTCTTTGTATCCTTGATTTCCTCTAGACTTTAGTGACAGTTAATATCTTATATATATTGAAAGAACCCAATTTTTACCCACAAACAGGCAGTTTGTCTGGACTCCATACACATGTATCTAATGTCTATTCAGCATCTTCACTTAGATTTCAAATAGCCAAGTGGAACTCATGTCCACAGCTGAACTACTGATCTTCATGTACCATCTGTTCTTTTCATTTTCTTCCTCATCGCTCATCCTTCTATTTGCTTAAGCCAGCAACCTTGAAGCCATCTTTCATGCTTTACTTTCTTTCCTGATCTGGATGTTTCCACTTCCAAATTCCAGAAAGTGACATTTTCTTAATACTGCCAGCACTATTGCCCTGGTCCAGGGTGATCATGCTTGGCCTTGATGATTACAGTTGATTCCTAACTGCTCTCCTTCTTACACTCCATTTCCACACAGAAACAAGAGTGACTTTTTTACAATAGAAGTTATATTTCTTCATTCATTCCTCAAATCCTTCTTATGTCTCCTCTCTATCCCTAGAACTTCTTATTCCTCTTTCCCTTTTAATTATTCTTCATATCCCTTATCACCATTCACTGAATAAACACTATATGTTATATTTATGCATTTTGTGCCTTGTCTGCCCAGCTGGTGGCACTATTGGGAGTAGTGAAAGTTTTTAGAAGATGGGGCCTATTAGAAGAAAATTATGTGATGAGAGGTGTGCCCTCGAAGGGGAGGCTGGGACCCTGGCCCCTTCCTCTTGCTCTCTTTCCTTCCTGGCTGTTGTAAGGTGAGCAGCTTTTCTTCACTGCATGTTCCTCACCACGACGCTCTGACTCACCACAGACCCAAAAGCAATCAAGCCAGCTGACCATGGACAGAAACCTCTGAAACCCTGAGCCAAAATAAGTGCTTCCTCCTTTAATTTGTTTATATCTTGTATTTTTGGCACAGTTATGGAAAGCTAACACATTGTTCTGCTCCAGTGCTTAATACATTTTAGGTGATGCTGTCACTCTCCTTTGCATGAATGAATGAATGAATGAATGAATCATTTAGTGATAATGATACCAAAGAATTGTTGGCTTAAACAACAGACATTGATATTCTTGTAGTTCTGGTGTCTAGAAGTCCCAGATCAAGGTGCCAGGGTTGGCTTCCAGCTCTCTGTTTGTCTTATAGAGAGACGTTTTCATTGTACACTCATGTGACCTTTCTTCTGTGCTTGTGTGGAGACAAAAAGAGAGCTATGTTATCCCTTCCTCCTCTTATCAATACACCAATCTCACTGGATTAGAGCTCTGCCCTTATGATCTCATTTAATTTAATGACCTCTTTAAAGATCCTATCTCTGAATATAGTCACATTGAAGGTTAGGGTTTCGACATATGAATTTGAGAGGGATGCAATCCAGTCCTTAGCACTGTCCAAGGGGAGAAGCTAGAGTTGAAGACACTAAGACCTAAAGGAGTTACCCTGCAATGTCAATCCTGTTGGTGACTAACACCCATGTGCAAGTAATGTCACACCAAGCTTTTATTACTTGCAGATCTCTTCCACCTCTCGAATCAACCTTCATTGCTTCCAGAAGGCAGTGCATTCACTGACCTCTTTGCATGAATGTTTATCTATACCCTGGGAAGAAGTGTGTGCAGTACAAGTTGATTCACTGCTGTATCCCTAACCTCATCGGTGGCAGGCACATCATTAGTTCTCATTTAGGATTTGCAAAGTGTATAATCTCGTACAACAGGACCAGGTCCTTCACAATTATGCTTCTTAAACTGGCACAGACAACACTCTGGGGAGGTTGCCATATGTCCTAGAGGTTATAAGGAGACCTGGGATAAACATACACACCTCACAGAAGCACAAATTTTACTTGATTATAAATCATTTAAAACATGCTGCAGGGTTAAAGCAATCTTCAGTGTATGAAAAAAAAAAAGAAAGAAGAAAGCACTGTTGACACAATGTCAAGACTAATGTGGTTTTATTAGGTGCCATTCTCTGCTTTTCCAAGGATCTCCGTCAACTCTGTTTATGCTGAGTGCTTAACAGATATCTAATAGAAAATGCAGAGGATACGTACATTTATTCAGATTCATATAGAGAAACGCATGCTTCAAGTTCAAGGGTGATAACCATTAGAAAGTTTTATAAAAATTGTTTTCATTGCTTTTTCCTAATGGCAAAACTAAGAATTGGGCAATGTACAGAAACTATATAATGCACCTTTACAGAGACAATAACATGCAAAATTCAAAGCCTTCTAATATATCAGAACAGATTGGATAAAGAGATGCTTAATGTTTCATAAAATTAGTCACAGATGGTAGGACCTCCTAAGGCCTCCTGGGTCAGCTCTTCTGACCCAGTACTGATGTTTTTTTTAAATATACTTCTGTCTAGATTGAGGGATTATGCCATAATTGCTTGTGCAGTATTCTGTTCCAATGGTTATGTTCTCCCACTAATAGATAAATTCCCACACTGATTCTCTGAAACCCTCTGAACATTTCTCCTCTGTTCTGCCACTTCAAGGTATTATGAAAAACTCCTAATGAAAAGCTAGTCCTCTGATGTAACCTATATAAAACAACAGTTGAATCATTTATTTGTCCCTCTTTCTGTGACCAGAAGCTCCCTTTCTTTCTAACAATTTGTGATTTCCATGGATTTTATGTTTTAGATTTGTCTCCAAGATGGACTCATATCGTTGCATCTGCTCCAAAATCTTTTGAACTTGCCCTCTGCCTTCTGTGTTTGTCCATGTTTACTTTAGATTTGACTTCCAGTTTTTCTTGTATTTGTGTGTGTGTGTGTGTGTGTGTGTGTGTGTGTGTGTGTGTGTGTAGCACTGGGGATTGAACCCAGGTGCCTTGTACACACCCAACCCTCCATGTGCTGGCCTCAAACCTGTGATCCTCCTTGTCTGAGCCTCCCAAGTACTGGGATTATAGGCGTTTGCCACCAAACCCTGCTCAGTTGTCCTTGTTATTCATAAAAATCAAGGAAATGTTAGCACTGATGCTTTCTGGATTCCTACCATCAAGAAGATCTTGAAAGATACATTCTGTCTCAAAACATATTTATAAACCAATAAAATGTGCACTTATCAAAGCTACCTTATGGCTATCTAAATACAGAGCAGCAATGAAAAGAAACTGTCATTTGAAGATATATTGGGAAAAAAATGGAGGTGATTTATGGGTTCTTGATGCTGAGTGGCTTTGCTGAAATGCAAGAGCTCAATTGAGAAGCATGACTTTGTCAGTCATGGCAAGCGTTGCCTTACACAATTAAAAAAGAGAAAGGAAAGAACAATGAGAACGAAATTCTCATCTATAACAAAAATAGATGATTTATGATACAGGAATGCTCTTTAGAAATAATGGCTGACGCAATAAACAGATGTCAAACACTTGAAGAGATTTGTCACCATCCAAAGTCAAATGAGGTATTAATTTACATTAGCACATTGTGGACATAATTTGTAAACCACCAGGGATAAATCTAAGTAACTTTTTAATGCATTTAGCTTACCTACATAAATCAGTCTAAACAGCAATTTTCCTTTGGAAATTTCCAACAGCAAACTTTGTAAAAGATCTTTCCATGGACCCAAGACCATTTTTTAAAATGAAGGATGTTTTAGCATATATGAAGAAAAATCAGCAATCATTTTAAGCACATATAACTGAAAGCAAGAACTATTAATTTTTGCATGTGTTCAATGGCAACAAAGTTGTATTTCTAGATTTTGTTTTTTAATGTAGCTTTTAAAAGGACCTGGGAAGTTGAGACTACACCAGTATACAAAGCCAATTCTTTGGCATTTTGGTTATCAAAACTCAATTAAATCCTTTTAAAAATTAACAATCCAAGCCGA